>JAGDQP010007970.1:1539-64976 GCA_022664845.1 Lepisma saccharinum | reverse complement strand
GTCCAAAAGATTGGTTTTCCAGAAAGCGGAAATGTCTGAAATTTATCACACAACATATGAACTCAAAATATTTCATGTTTTTACATTTACCAATTCAGATTTTTTTAAAACTGTTTTTGCTATCAACCGTTCAACTGGTGGCTAGTCTATAAAATAAGTTTTGCAATGTCCAAAGAAAGTCCAATTCCCCCCCGTCAAACACTAATATTAAATCTTCCCGTGTTCCACTCACAAGGTTCATCCTAATAATAAATAAAGCTATTTCCATTTCATTCACTCACCTGATGCTGCTTAATTTTGTCCGTCTTCTCTTCGTAAATGATGACATCCCCTTTGTTCTCATCTCGACGGGGAGCCTCGACTGGAATCTTGAAAGTGAATTTCTTCCGTTTCCTCCTGGAAGGGGCCACGTTCTTCCCTCCCCACTCGCCCCAACCCGGCAGCGTCAAATCAATCTCCGAGGCTTTCGATTTGTTCACTTCCGATTCCTTCTCGCTCCTACAAAGCAGTTCGCAGGAACACAGTTATTCATAGTAAAGCTTCGTGGTACAACAAGGAATAAAAATACTCTGCAACAAAGAGATCCCTTCCGCCTCTCTTTCCATACACAATCATGAGAATACGCTTAATTGAAAGGTTTCAAGATTACTTTTTATAGTTTCACAAAGCATACATGAAAAACAACACTCAAGTCTCGGAAAGCAACCAACCATTATGTTTTTGATGTGAATCCCAGCTGACTGTGGATTTGAAAACAACAGACTGTAAAATAGGGAATGGCCGAAAAACACAACGCTTCCTAAGTGACGAAGTTTTCGAAATGAGAACCATTTTGTTCCACACAAATGTTTAACCTTATCCGTCATTGATCTCTGCCATTTCTGACCAATACTGTTAGCTTTGCCCTGCATTCTGTCATGTTTCGCCATAGAATGTACAAAGGATACAAGTTGCCTTCAAAGAGAACAAAAATAAAAACACGTGTTCAATTCCAATCACGAATATTCTAGAAAGAGTCAATAATCCTACACCTATCAGAAGCACCGGAAGAGTACATGCCATGGGTATCGACGATAAAGAAGCAGTTCGTCGTCCTTTCTGAAAATGCATTGGCGTTAAGTTCTCTGAAAAGATTAAAGCAAAGGAGGAGGCCAGTGCGAAACTGTTGGCGGGCAATGCCGCGTTTCGTGCGCCATCATTTTCTGTTTATTCCAAAGCCAGCTTAGATTTGAAAACCGTATCAAAATTCAGACCTTTTTGCCAATACTGTCACTCCACTAGCATCAAATCTTCGCTCGTAACACCTATATTTCCTTACCTGTTGGTGTGCAGCTCATTCTCTCGTATATTCGACGACACAAAGAAATAAGTAAACTCGTGATATATTTCGCGAGTCGGTGCGCTCGCATTATCTAATGATGGGGGGAAATGAAAAGGATAGGTAATTTGGTAGAGTAAGGTCAGAATGTTGAACTGAACTGCTCGTTGAAACTACCAGACAGAGTATAAAAACAGTGTTGCCAGGCTGTGACTTCAATTCCGTGCTCGCATTTGTATGAAAGTGAAGTATAAATAAATAAAACAATAACAAATGCTCCTGAATGTGGCGAATAAATAAAATATCATGTCATCTGTAGCAATCGAGTGGTTTATTAAGTATTTTAGTGCATATATTTTAAAGTGCAAACCAAAATTAAACCTAGATACAGGACCAATCGACAAGAGCTGGATTCCAATACTTAATAAAACACTCGACTGTCACAGATGGCATTTTATTTATTCGCCACATTCAGTCAAAACATTCAGGAGCCGTTTTTTGTTTGTTTATACTTCACTTTCATACAAACGCGAGCACGGAAGTGAAGTTACAGCCTGGCAACACTGTTTTTATACTCTGTCTGGTATTTTCAACTAGCAGTTCAGCATTCTCAACCTTACTCATCACCCCATAACCTATCCTTTTAATTTTTCCCATCATTTAATAATGCGAGCGCATCGACTCGCGAAATATATCACGAGTTTACTTATTTCTTTGTGTAGTCTAATATACGAGAGAATGAGCTGCACACCAACAGGTAAAGAAATGTCAGTTTTCTCTCCACGAGATTTGTTAGATGATCGTAACACCTAGTCTAGGATACAACTGACTTTCAATAACGTACCTATTTAATGCACCATTACAAATAAGGACGAGAAATTAGTTTTACTTAGCGTAATAAAAAAAATCACTGGTTATTTCCAAATGCGATGAATTCTCCCATTGAACTAACCTAGACTTAGTAGCTATTAACAATTAAAGGAAAGACCAACCAGATAAAAATGTTTGTACACCTTTTAACTTGACCCAATCAAGCTTCATGTGATGTGTTAAAAGGTTAAAACTTCTAACAGCGATATTTATGAATCTCTGGGATCAACTCGACAGCACTGAAACAACACATACTAAGGAGTAAACCTATCGATACTTTAAAGCGCTTTTTTGACTAAACTTGGTTGAGGAGGAGGGTACATCAGCAAACCACCAGAAAGCATGATGACTAAAAGTGCGGACGCAGTGGCCAAAAGTTTGGTTCATAAGTACTTATAGTGTGATCAAAGTGGGAAAACACGTTTATTTAGAAAATATTTGAAATAATGAGAAACAAATACACATTAATGGATATGAGAGGGTACGTTTGTCATGGCCGCCATATTGAATCTTGCTTTTTTAAAAAAAAAAATGGGAAGGGGGTCGTGTAACCTATCAATCTGGGCTAGAATTTTACCAGAAATACATTGGTGAAGTCAGTTTTGCCATAAATTCTTCTGAGAGAGATAATGGGAGGTGACATTAGTATGAAAAGTCCAGAAATACTCTGCTATTTTTTAAACAAAGCAAGAAGTGAAAACCCGATGCAAAAGTAACTAGTATTGGAAACCACCTACACAGTACTCATTACTTGTGCATTGGACTTCCATTCTTTAAAAAAAATAACAGAGTATTTCTGGCCATTTAATCAACTACGCATACTATGTCCCCTCTCATTATCTCTCTCAAAAAGATATGTATGGCAAAATTGACTTCACCAATGTATTTCTTGTAAAATTCTAGCCCAGATTGATAGGTTACATGACCCCCTTAGCATTTTTATGAAATCGAGCAAGATTCAAGATGGTGGCCATGGCGAACGTACCCCCTAAAAGATTAGCGCATATTTACCCAATATCCATTAATGTGTATTTGTTTTCCATTATTTCAAACATTTTATAAATAAACTTGTGTTTTCCTACTCAGATCACACTATAAATGCTTATCCTCATGAACCAAACGTTTGGCCACTGCGTCTATCTTTATGGACGAAAGCACTTTTAATCATGCTTCCTGGTGGTTTCCTGATGTACCCTTCTCCTCTACCAAGTTTGATAAAAAAAAGCGCTTTGAAGCATCGATACTTGCTACTAAACTGTTAGTAGCCTTGGGTGCAAATCAGAGTTCCTACAGCACGTTCAGGAGCTTTCTCAAAAATGTGCACGCTCGTCGGCACTTTTTTACTCTGTTCAAACGAGAGGAGGTTCCTCGCAAAGTAGAATTAAAATTAAAGAACATTAAAAGATGCTAGAAACAGAAAACGAATAGCAAACGTGCGTTGTGTTAATAGTACTCGAACAACAGCACACTCAAGAACACACTTTTACTATAAAGCTACCAATTTTTCCATAGTCTTTCCGAAAGCACGTAAAATTTGGACTTCAACTAGCACAATGTTGTAGTATCTCACTTTTTTTTACAAGTAAAAAATATATTTTCAATCTCTTTACTGTCTAGATGATCCTGGATTTACCTTATGGATATCTCTCGCTGAAAAAGTCTCACACAACATATTAAAGCTTGTTTTTACATCTAACATTGCCTGAATAGACTTTATTTTCTGCCAAAAATACATTTTGGCAGAGGAAAAGCAACCAATGAAAATTCTCTCAATAACCAGTTTCAGCTTATCAAGGGGAATGTTAGTGTCTTTGAGATTTGGCGGCGGCAGTTGTCAGTTTCGTGTTTTTTCTCCATTTAACGGAATTTTGCTGGCAAAATGTTTCTTGCGGGGTAAGGCATTATTATTATTTTACATTCTATAGAAATTGGAGACAAGAACAGCAGGGAACGGATGGTCACTTTTACTAGTACAGCATCCATGCAGCCGTCGGGTTTGTTTACTTATAAACTCGCCACTGGTGTCTGTTGTGACTTCTCTGGTGGGTATTATGTAAGTTACTTTCGTCTTTTCACACACCAAATGGAGCTTGATTGGATCAAAAATACTGTAACAATTTTTATCGACGTGTTCGGGTAGGACTAAAAAATATTAACATTATTTGGAAGACATAGCTAAACGGAATATTAAGAAAAGAATGTTACCTGAATTCTGCTTGAACATCGTCATCTGCAAAAGCTTCAGCGATCGTATCTTTCATTTCAGTGTCGTCATCGTCGTCCAAATCGTCCCCCACGGCAATGGCGTCGGGAAGGTCAGACTTCAGATGCTTCGTCTTCACGGATAGAAATTTGGTTGGATCTATCGTCGCCTGCACTGTCTGAACCGGTTGCACCTCTTTCCGGACGAGCTTTCTACTTTCATCAACAGGCTCTGCGGGTAAACTTTGCTGAAACCTTTCATCGTCTTCCGCTTCACTTACTTCATTCCGTTCCTCAACATCACTATCATCATCATCATCCTTATCTAGCCTCGCTTTCAACCGTTTCAATTTTTCGTTCACAGATTTTGTCAGCTTTTCGTCCACTTCCTCAAATAAATTATCCATGTCTACAGCCGAGTTATTACTAACACTTTCACCATCTTCTTTCAATTTTCTTTTCGATTTCTTCCCTTTCGCTTTTCTTTTCTTCGTAGTTTCAGTTTTCCCTTCATTATCACTCTCACCAAGGCACACTTTCTCTTCGTTATCTACCATTTCACACGTCCTTTCATCACTGGTACTTCTCCGTAGTCTCACCCATTTACCAGGGAGATCTGCATCATCTTCCATCAACACTGTGCTGTTATTTTCACTGTCTTCTATATTTACGCTAGTTCTATCATCATCATCATCACCAGCACTTGGCCGAACGCAAACACCTTCACTGTTTTCATTATTTCCTCTTCCGTTCTTGGCCACATCTTGTTCAGCAACTTTTTTCCTTTCGGCTGCCAGCTTCGCATTTTTTTCCTGCCAATATTTCCGATAACCAGACACAAACTCCTCCACTTCCGAAGTTTGTTTCACCAACCACGGATTATCGCCGGAGGCTTTCGCTAGTTCAACCTCCGCCGCTTCCACATCCTCATCGCTGCTATCTGCTGCCCGCAGTTTCTGCGTTAATTCTCGACTGACCGCCAACTGCTCAGCCAGCGCTTTCCGACTCTGCAACAACACAACAAAAACAACATTTGTAATCGCTTGGTCATAAAGTATCATCGATCAAATGAAACTAAACAGATGTCACCACCACATGCATTACCACAACTGGCATGACCCCATTGTTGCTTAAAAACAATACGATGCGTATTTCGATTTTTAAAAATTACCACAAATATTTTCTGAACAAGTAGAAAAGGGACTTGCTGCAAATTGAAGCTCCAATGGTCTTCCTCCTTTTATAAAATGTACACTACGTACCTTACGTGTAAGTTTTGTTTTATTTAGCACCTGGCGAAAATACAAGACTAACACGTACAATCGGCTGCCAAAGTTTTGATAGAACGTTGTTGCCAGTTAATGCGTAATGGATGGATCGATTTGCATATTATTTCCAGTAACTAATGTTATTTTCTGTATGTCACATAAAACTGTACTCGAATTTGTCCATCTATGTTAGTTACTCACAAAAGGAATTTTACCAAAAGGGGAAACAATGCCGCTGCTTGTACAAGGTTCTTTTTCTTACTTTATTGAATTGTGTTTAATGAATAGTATTTACACTGATTTTTACCGTCAAAATCTATAAGGAATTGCTCATATTAATTACTATTCAAAGCATGTCAACTTCAAATTGCTTTGAATGCAAACTTTAATAACATTTGAACACTTTACCATCATGTACGTGATTTAAGAAATTGGCAAATGCAAATTAAGTAATCCCATTTACAGGTAAAGTCCTGTTATAAAGAATTTTACAGGACCCGGGATTTTCGTTCGTTATAACAAAAATTTGCTGTAATGAACAATGTATTGACAGGATTTTATAATTTCCTGCATCTTAAATTTGAATTTTATTTATGGCCTTCAGGCATCTAAGGCTCAGGCCGGGAGAGGAGGGGAAAGGATACGGGAAGGTGTCGGCCAGGGCTATGTTGAAGGTGTCATCCCAGCATTTGTCTGGTGTGACTGAGGAAAACCGCTAGAAAAATCTCAGTCAGGATAATTGGTCGCTGGGATCGAACCAACCACCTCCCGAATGCTACGCCAACGATCTACTTCTGAGCTACGGCGGCTCAGTGAAAAGTTTTCCTACAGTATATACTATTTCTGTGCGTCCCCGGTACTTGTTGCCTGTTAAAAAGTATTTATACGAGCATCACCACATTATAGTACGCTCTGCTTTATTAGCGCACCCGTATATATACGGGGAAGCTACAGTTTATCATGTCTGTACGAGAAATGTAAAGTTTTTATTATTCTAATAATGAGTATTACTTAAAATAATTTTTTGAAGATTAGGGGCATGAAATGAATTGGATGAGTAGGCAGCAAAGTTCAACCAAAACAGAGTTGAGAAGAAAAAAGTTTCGGTGTCGAGTTGAACTTATTTAATTATTTTTATGTGTCTTTCTAGAAATATGTTCGTCTGCACATGCATGTAGCCGAAACGTTCCGAACGCAGGTTCGAACTTTACGTTAGAATGCAACTTTACTAGATACTATGCATTCAATCGAAATAAGGGTTTGTCTTGTTACCTACCCCATTCCTTCCCTTGGAAAACTGATGGCCGGCAAAAATTCTCTCCCAGCCTTGATCAGAACTTAGGCATAACTGCCGTATCAGCAATGTAATTTAAAGGACAACAATGTGAATGCATTGTATTTCTGTCCAATTTCATATTCCAGCTGCTTCCACAAGTTTAACACAAAATTGCTCATGTTTATACTGTATATCACCGCTGTAAATATGACAACCTCTCCCAAGTTCAGAAGAATAAAACGATAATTTCTTTCAAAACGTCCACATTATTAAGAAATATTATTAATTGGAATCAAACAAATATTCCCTCAAAATTACTTACTCCAAATCTGAATACTTGAACTTTCAACTTAAAACGCAACGACACTTCACCATTTTTGCGTGATGGATAGGTAGATCCCAACATTTTTAGATTCCATGATCCAACAGTACAACTTGCATGAGCACGATCAAGCGTAAATGTGTTTGGAATATTGTGCACTATATGTCAACTGAATTCAAACGTGTTTTATTTCTTTTCTTTTTCATTCATAATTATTAACAAGGCTGCGACATTCCCTTATAATGATTTTTTTTAAACTTTGTATTTATGGATCGTCTTAGTAACCAAGAACCTTATCCCATCTCTCTTCCATTAAGCTTTTGTTTTGTGCCTTCAAATTTCAAAAAGCTGATTCCCAGTCGGAACTTAAACGCGGAACTCCGTCTCATAACCTGACATCTGTGACCACTTGAACACTGCGGTCGCCTATTACTGCACTGTTTACATGATTAATCATTGCCACCCAGGGTTGCAATGACATTCTCTCTCATTCATAACACATAAATAAATAAATAGTTGAATGTATACCAGTTCGGAGAATAGCTCTGACTCTTTTTCTGTTAGTTATGCAACCACGCAGTTTTACAAAAAAATCATTCTGCAAATGGAATCTGTTTGAGATATCAACTTGGCGCAAACGAATAAGTATTACCTGCTGGAAAGTCGTTAAGATCATACACATTTCAGCCTACCTTTACTTCAGAGAATTTCTGGGAATATCTTGGTTCCTTTGGGGAATCCCTTGAGCAGCCATCGCATAATTTCGAAATATGCATTTTTGGTTGGAGCAGGTTGGAAGTCTTTGAGAGTACCTTGACCCCGCAGTTCCACTGTTAATAGTATTGGAAATATTAAGCTGTAAAGTTCATTTTCCCACGCTTTCGGCAGCTTGTAGCTCCGAAACTAAGCGAAATTCTACAAATTACAAACACATTTTCTCTTTATTTTGTTGAGAACTTTCAGTTCCTAGAGTTTTGACAATGATGTTTTTGTATAGGCGAGAGTGTGTTTCCGGGTGTGATAAATTACGTATGCTTGTTTGAAAAGGAATTCCTTGTATGTGGCAAATATATGTTTTTCGTTAGACTACACTGTTACCTTTAAACCCTCATAGCTTCATCCTTTGCCGTCTGCCGTGAGGATTATACTATTGTGTACTTTCAGAACATTTCAGAACTTTCGGAAAGTTCTGACAGCTACTGTTTTGTATTGACGTATTTGTAATTGCGTCATATATATATATATATATATATATATATATATATATATATATAATAAATCACAGCCATATTCAATCCACTAGTGGATGAGGCCTCTCCCCGAAGGGAGGAGTTGGTCTATTGCTCCCACGCTGACCAGACGGGTTGGGAGAGGAGAGCCGAAGCTCTCAGTGTGATCGCCACTGTCTTTTATTCACAGCAGCTCCCCAATTGTCCTCACGATGCTGGGTCAACACCGAAATTTTTGAGCCCCCACCGGGAATCGAACCCGGGACCGCTCGCACTGAAGTCGAGCGCGCTACCGACTAGGCTACGCAGGAGCTCATATATATACTGTATATCTGTTAGCAGTGAAAATAGTTGATCAAATTAATTTGATAAATGGAAATTTCAATAGTGATCGACACCCACCTCATGATCATATTTGGCACGAATGACCTGATTTTTGGCCCATTTGCCAGTACTCCGATGTCGAAGCGAAACTCTCTCCAAGGCTCTGGTCTTTTCAATTTCTTCCAGCTTCTGAAGAGCTGCTTCCGGATTTGTCTTCTGTAGGGCTTCAAATTCGGTCAGCTGCTTCCGAAGTTTCTCCCGCCGCAGAATTCTATGATACCTAAAAAGAAAATAGGAACAGCTATAACTCCATAGGTACAATCAATCAGTGGAAATAATCTACATAAATTATTTACCAAAAACACTCTGGTATTGAACTACATTTCATGTAAGTTTTTAAAATCTACTAGTTTTTATAGTGCCACAGCTCCATTATTCAAATGACTCGAGACACTTTTAGTAATCTTTCTTGTAACTTCATGTTTAATTCTTTCACTTGCCTTATCTCTCTTTCTCTCTATACATATAATTTTGCGTTGGGGTAATCTCCAGAAGACGACGTAGGCTCAGCGTCAAACTCGACTGAGAAAAATTAATTTAGTGATATAACTCTGGGGACCGTGAAAACCACGTACATTTTATCACTTTTTAATAGTCTGCAACGGGGATCTGGTAGTTATGGTCGCGGACTTTGGCTCAGCACTCGGGAAGCATACAGCTCCGAGTCCTGCCGCCGACCATCCTGAACTGCGGTTTGCAATTAAAAGTTCGTCCGGTTTTCAATGTTCACCTTAGTTTTAGCAAGCAAATGACAGGATGACAGCTTTCTTCCCAATCCCCCTTCCTGGGAAAGAAATATTCTGCTTGGTTTTAAATTTTCCATCTTATACCAGGAATTGCCTAGCCAATGATTTTTAGTTTAAGGTTAATATGAACAGGCATTTTACATGTGTCGTGTATTGTCCTAGACTCAATTCTTTTTCACGACTTCTTCGACACGTTTCGCCTTTATTATCTCGCGTCATATTCATGAGCGGACAACACTCATTGACACACAAACGTAGAAGAAAGAAGGAAGGAAACCAGTGAGGCGGAGTCCAGTCATATAAGCTACCGCCAGGCTTCAGCAATGAGCATCCTATATACATGATCAATGTTCTGTTGGAAAAATTGCGGTGAGACCTTTCCAACGACACCCCAACCACCTTCCTAGCCCAGCAGCTCCGAAGTTTAAACCCCCCTCTGCGAAACTTAGGATCCCGCCTCTGCTATTTGGATGGAAAAAATAAATGAAAAAAGGATTTTAAAAAACACGCTTTTTTAAGCAAAGAAAAATGCACTACAAATTAAAATTTATGAATCGGAAAATAAAAGCGTGGGTGCTCTTGCTTACCTTATCATAAAATCATATCTAAAAGCACGCACGCTTTTATTTTACGATTTTTTTTTAATGCATTTTTCCTTGGTAATTTTATTATTTTTAATTTGTAGTGCATTTTTCTTTGCTTATAAAAGCGCGTTTTATTAAAAATCTTTTTTTCTAATTTATAAATAATATATTAACAATAATATTAATATATATACATAAATATAAAATTCTATAAAAATTTTACGAGCTTTCTTAAGAGTTGTAACTGCCATAATATGAATGACAAGTTATTCGACAGCCTGCTGTTGTAACTACTAAGTACATTAGGACTTTTTTTTTATTCGCTATTTCAATTGCAAGTTCATACCCTGGATACTCTTAGGTACCAGGTGCATGTGACAATCTTATCAAAAGAATCGAATTCTTATGAATTCGAATCCACCATTCTACCTATGCCTCGGCCTTAACTTAAAGACGGGCCAAATATTGTAATTGAAGAAGGGAAACAGTTCTCAAACACACAAATCCTATTCACACCTAATACATCGCAAGCAACATAACGAGATATGTAGATTACCAAAATTTAAGGTGTAATGGTCCAGGGGGAGGGGAGCTAGGGGCTACGGAACTTCGAATGTCACAAAAATGTATATACAGGCAGTAGTGAGATTTTAATGGAATATCTTGAAAACGGGAAAAGTAACCAAAATAAGACTTGCACAACATATAACTGACCACAAGTAGTAACAAAAACCATAAGCAGTGTTGCCAACGCAGAACAAAGTTACAATTTTTTAAATAGCACTATGTACCTATTAATGCACAGTGGAAAATAGTACAAGTTGTTTGCACAGTGTTGCAAACTATGGAAGGTATATGAGCTGAAAGTTGTCGGGTTATGTGGAGACACAGGCCAATATGCTGGTATCTGGAATAACAGTAAACGTATATCAATCAGCACGTATACTACCGAGGATTGGGGAATAGTGAAAGCATTGTCACCACTGAATGGATCCACGTGTCAAGTAAGATCTATTTAAAAGGCACTAGTAACAAACAAAAGAACATTGTGAACGCTGGTACCATAATGTTGCAATCTTCGTGTTGGTGTGATATAAAAGTGTTCATGTCATGGTCCAATTCAGTGGTGACAATGGTTTCACTATTCCCCAACCCTCGGTGGTATACGTGCTGATTAGCGTTTTTACTGTTATTCCAGATTCCAGCATATTGGCCTGTGTCTCCACATATATTTCCTAACCCGACAACTTTCAGCTCGTATATCTTCCATAGTTTGCAACACTATGCAACCAACTTGTACTATTTTCTTTTATATTGCCAGTACTTTTCCACTGTGCATTAATTGGTATATAATGCTATTTAAACAATTGTAACTTTGTTCTGCGTTGGAAACACTGCTTATGGTTTTTGTTACTACTTGTGGTCAGTTATATGTTGTGCAAGTTTCATTTTGATTACTTTTCCCGTGTTCAAGATATTCCATTACAACCTCACTACTGCCTTTATATACATTTTTGTGACATTCGAAGTTCCGGAGACCCTAGCTCCCCTCTCCCTGGACCATGGCATCTTAAATTTTGGTAATCTCCATATCTCGTTATGTTGCTTGCGATGTATTAGGTGTGAATAGGATATGTGTGTTTGAGAACCGTGACCCTTCCTTGTAATAAAAAAAAACTACTTTTTCTTTTCTTTTCTTAACTCACTTGTGACACTGTGAACAGCTTCTAAGCTAGTTTTCCTTTTCAAATATCTTAACCCAGCGTTCCGTACACTATTTTCAAGTGCAGACCAATTCTATTGGTTAGGAGGTTTCAAAACGAACCACTCTAATAAACTGCCCTCTTCGACAGCAGTTTTTACTTTTTTTTTAAAAAATGCTTTGAGTTATACATGAATACTTTTCAAACAGTATTAATTAATATTTCTTAAATTTTATATCACGATTAATAACTGGAAGAAAACACACATTAAGTTTTTCTTTTAATGATTCATGTTTATCAAAAATATTTTATAGGTTTCAAATTTATAGCTATTTATTTTTCAGAATTTGTATACTTTCAGCCTTTCTTGTATATTTCACCCACAAAAGACCGGTCAATCACGAACAGTGCAAAGCAAGGATGCGCTTATCCTCACACGAACAACCGAGCGCATCATTCTACAACTTTTTGAATGTTCATTGTATTCTTCTCGGTCAGACGATTCTTTTTATTCGTCTTCTTGACTCATGCTCAATTTAATCTAGACTGAGACGACCACAAATGCAGACGTCGAGGAGTTTGCGGAACGCTGCCTTAACCAGTAAGAACTAACGTAACATTCACAAATATCTTACGCTTCGCTAGGGAAGATAGGCGACAACTTGCAATTGCAACAACTTGTAATCATTTTGAATGACTAACGGTACATTTTACAAAGGAAAAAGTTTAAATGAAGGAAACTTCTATGTTAATTGCATCGATACACGATGAATGAAGTATACACCATACTTGTGTTCTTCATATGAGTTCTATGTTCAGGAATATTACGATCGTACGTTATAAAAAGCAACAATTAAAATGTTTCTACGTAACACTTTGCCTTCTAAAATTATATCTGCAGCTTCCTTTCTTCCTACCTGTAAATTTTATAGTCCTAATTGCTTCATTCTCCTAAGTCACATCTCCGAAACGAAATGTTCCAGAATTTAAGTTAACTAACATATATTCAACCTGGTAGTCGTGTGGGTTAGAGCGCCAAGCCAGCGACTCGAAGGTCCTGGGTTAGAATCCCAGCTGGGGCATGGATGTTTGTGAATTTTAGAAACTTAACAGCTAATGGACTAGAGACGGGCTGAAGTTATGTTATGAAAATAGCTCAAAAACGCATTTTTTTTATTATTATTTATTTTTTTAACCAACTAATACATATTTTAGTTCATTTCTATTCGAGTTTTTCAGCCCTCAAAGTTGTACTATCAATTTGGGAACATCCTATGACAATATTCTGTAAACTATGAGAGCCATTTCATACAGTTAAATCAACAATAGATTGGCAGCTTTGCACATTCATTTTACAGCATACAAATACACATATCTGAGCTTTATACCCTCATTAAGTGCAAATTGTTTCCGAGCAATTTATAAAGAAATTAAAGTTTCATACAAATACATTCTTCGTAGATAATGTTACGAAAGAGCTTTTTTTCTAAAATAACTGAATTTTCTGTCTTCTGAGAGTTTGTTTTCATATGTCAATAAATCATGTTTCATAAGAAACAACTTTGTTGTACAAATTGTGAATTTATAGTGTGACTTGGGTTCCTATGTTCTATTCTAAAATGTCGCGTGTCATATGAAATAAACCAATCAAACAGTTTGTTAAAATTCTTGGCCCCTCCTCACATAAGAACTAAAAGGTGAATTTCAAGCTTACATAAGATTCGTACCACAGAATGCTTAGTAATACTGAAATGCAAATTCAGCCAAGTAAATACACAGTCTCTTTTACGTCCCAATTAGTGCAAAGAAGAACGAAATTAGAAATACCTTTTACTCTTGATTTTATTCTCTCTCCAAGCCTTTGCTTCTCGATAAGACTGCTGAGCTCGCAGCCTAGCCATTTCCTTCCGCTGAGAAATCAACTCCTTCAGAGTCAAGCGATGACGTTCACCTGCACTCTGCAACAATCGAAACACGCGAGCATATCCATTAACAATTTATAGTATAAATAATGATAGAAACAAATACACACCACCGCAGTTCTCGAAAATAATAAAAAGGTTACTGCCCATATATGCATGCATTTCTCTCGGTCAGTATGTGACACATGATTGATAAAATTAAAAATAAATAAACCTCATAACACCAAAAGTAATGCTAATGGGCCAAACGTTTAGGAAATTAAAAAGGGTGCCTTGCTTTACAGAAAAAATGTAATTAACAGTAAATGAACATTTCATAAATATTGTCGCTCGTGCATCAGTTGAGTTCCCTGGTAAGCACGTAATTCATAGACCACAACTTTTAATCTTTTCACTTTTATTGGTATACATGGCCTAAGTGTATTTCAAACCCTCTGGCCTCTATTTGTAGCACCATTTTCATATTCTCCAGAGAGCTGGTCTAAGGCGGTTCCATCTAATGAATTAAATTGTATTTAAGACCTTACCTGCAACCTGGCTACCTTCAGCGACGTTCTTCTTCCTCTGTGCCATTCCATCGCACAACAACATGGCGGTTTTTATAATGCAAAGACAAAGGGGCAACTTGTTGGACGACTTCATTTATCCCTGCAGATATTTCACCCTTCCTTTATTACCTGATGAAGTCAATACGTACGTTGGCGAAACTTACTATTGCCATATTGTTGTACGATACGATGGCAGCAAGGAAGAGAATCCCAGCTGAAGAAGGTAAGTTCAAAATTTGGTTTTCGCCACGTAAATTCACATTTGTACTTATGACCTTCGAACATTTTCGGTTCAAGCCAGGACACGTTAGCGAAGAGGGATGTGGAAAGGAAATCGACCAGGTTCTAGTGTGACGATATCATCCCGGTATTTGCCTCGTGTGACAGGAAAACACGTTGGACCTTCAAAATGTGAAGCCAACTCTGTCAACTGACTCAAGGCCATTCAGTCAGTCTCCACCTGTACTAAAACAACTCGGAGAACAAAAACGTTAATTATACTTGTTGGAAATGTAGAGTGCTCCGAGAAATGTAAAGGGTGCGGCATGTAAAACCGGCCCGTCCCTTCATAAGACATCAGGAGATGAACATAATCAATGATTAAACAAAGTCAACACATAAAATGAAATGTAATGTCCAGGATTCCCAAATACACGGCACTGTTGACTGTGGTCTCAAAGAATATGGGCCCCATAACGCGTGTGGCGTAGATGGCACACCAAACACCAATCTTCTCGTCATGCAGATCCCTGGTGGGTTGGGTGTGGATTTTCTATCGACCAATACCGGTTGTTTTGGGAATTTACGTATCCAGACAGGTGGAACCACGCCTCGTTACTCATGATGAGCATTAGTGGGTCCAGAAACTCACTGGTAACATTTCTCAACAGTCATGAACAGAAATGCACCCTCTTCTGCAGGTCAGGCTCTTTCAGTTGTTGCACAACAATTATCCTGTACGGTTTTAACTTCAGCGCCTTTAAAACACGTCTGCAACTTCTCTCACTCGCTGGAACCTGTTGACTCAATTTCCTGGTTGACTTACGAGGACTGCTTGCCATTATGCTCTGCACCTGCCTCTTTAATTCAGGTGTGCAGACAGATGGTGATCTGTTCCTGGGAGCATTTTCAACAGATCCTGTACGCCGCCATTTTTCAATCAATTCCTGTATGGTGCTTTTTGCTGGCACAGAACGCCCTGGAAATTTCCCCTGAAACAAATTCTTTGTTTTCACAAAAAATCCAGTGCAATTGAATGCTTCAACAATGGCAACACGCTCGGGTATGGAATACGGCATTATCACACACTCACCCGGCTTCACACAACGAGGCCTTTTTCTCAACTGACTTGGACAGGTTCCACTGGCTGTGGCTGCCTTACAAGTGCACCTGCAGGGGACGTCTCTCACGTGTCTCGACCCGCCATCTCTTGGTAGAAAGCGGAAAATAATTTAATTGTCGCCAAAAACGCAATATACCATGATATTACGACGGGCCGGTTTTACGTGCCGCACCCTGTACCTACATTTTCGATCATGGACTGTCATTGTGTATAGATCAAAGGTACTCACAACCTTTTACTGTCGGCGGACCGCAGTCCTCCAGTTGGCCAACAGGCGGTGTCCATTCTTTTCCGGTTGAAGGACGATATTGAATTTGTAATACAATTATACTCAAGAACTGGTGTTCTGAATATGAAACATTTCACGCTCTGGTAGCTTTTAGAAATCGAAAGATAGTACACTAACAAAAAATTCAGAATGTCCAAAACAAATATATGTAAGGTACTCAGAGAACATAAATAAATCACTCATTACAAATAACTGCAATATTACTTAATCGTAATGTAAAGCAAACCCCACAAACCGCTTGAACAAAAATACAATTTTACAGAAAAAATCCTGTTTCATGTGATGCCAGACAGCGTATTGTTGTTGAATTGTTAGTCAAGTCCTAAGAGAGCTGGTGAGTACCGAAGGACGGGACCGACGCTTTCTGATAAAGCGGTGTCCACACCACTCCGTTTCATGGAACCCTTTGGGACTTTAATACATAACCACGCACACAGAAAAACAAGGGTGCAAAACCGGGGGTGCTATGCTTCTAGTCCCAAGTCTGGTTCAATTAAGAAACTAGAACTTCGGAGATCTGCTTCGAAGTGATTATTCGATAAGATTTCATCGTTCCATCAGAGAAACTGATTATTCGGAAAAGACATGCTATTCCAAAGAACTAGCCTCGTGAGCCTCAAAAAATCGGTTGCCGTGCTGCAGATTGGGCACGCCTGCTAGAGATTCATGCCAACTTGTAGAGGTGCTCATGAGTGGAGAACGAATAAGTGAAGCTTCCCACCTACTAGCAACCCACACTTCCTTCTCCATTTGGTGTTTTCTACGGCCCCTTTAGTAACATTCCCGCCTCCATAACCTGACAATTCTGTTACCCAGCAACAGTAGGGAACATAGCGACTCTTAGCACCAGTCCCCTCCGTCCATTTTCTCTCCTACTATGTGAACACGCTTCTGCGAAACGTTGCCGCTTTTCTATTGTGCTTCTGATGTTCGTGTACGCTTGTCTTTGTATTCTATAACGTAAGTACATTTTCTCCTATCTTATATATAATTATTATTCCTTAAAACTAATTTATGACCTCTTGTTTAAGGTTTCACGACGTCTTGTCAACTTATACTATCCCCTAAATAGGGAATGCACAAGTGAATTGAATTTATTTATGAATCTACGGCTGAGGCCGAGAAGCTAGAACCTTTGTCTAGATACCATTCCAGCATTAGTGAGGTGATGCCGAGGGATTCAAAGCTGCGTGCCTTCCTCAGTGCGGGTCCGAAGTCCGCGACCATAAACACAAGACCGGGAGGACTAGATGTTAAAGCCAAATCAAAACACTTATGAGTTAATCTGCCCACATCATTTGTAAACCAGACTCACCTCTTCATCGTTCGCACTGCCCTCTTTGTTCCCATGCAGCAGCTTTGCCATCTCTTGTTCCAAAGGGGTTTGCGGCTGAAATAGCAACAAAAGTATTAGAGACAACGTTAACACTTCTACAGAGCAACCCTGTATGAGAGAGACTGTATGACTAGAAGTCTACATTTTAAGAGTCTGTGCCTAACATGGATTTATCCCACGAATACTCTGAACTGAAGAGTACAGGGGGAGGGGAAGAATACATTTTTAGATGAGAAGAAAATTGTAGTGGCTCCGTAGTCTATCAAAAATGCTGGAAGTATAAGAGCTCAGAGATACTTACAAATAACAATTAAGTGCAAAGGTACATTAAATTAACACTTCACAAGATATATTTTTTCCTGCAGGTTCTGAAACACTTCGAGCTCTCCGGGAGCAGGTTATTTAATTTTGATACGCCACCTGGGTGCTACAACATTGTGTACTGTACGAAAAACTCCCTGCTTAAATAAATCACATACTAAGTTAATACTTTCTAAATATATCAGAATCAGAAGGATACTCCACTCTTTCGTAGTATGAAGGAGCTGTGGTAACTACTACGCGAATGTTAGCGTAAGTGCTCGTAAAGTCCAGCCATCCACCAGTACTCAACCAGATTGTCGAATATGTTGCGTTCATTAATGTATAAAACAGATGATCAAATAGCGACCCAATATTCAGGCACTCTTCTACAAAAAATCCATTAATTTGGCGACAAAACTGGTTAACAAGAGATAGCTTGTAAAGATATGCACTTGTGAAGCTAGCTACTCTTTGAATATTTACATTCAGGATCACTTTTGTACGTAAACGTAATTTGTTGTAATTATTTTGTTTTAAAACACTTCTGGGAGAATATTTTCACTCCATACGTACTGAAATGTAGATTTGCGGAATATGATGGCGGCCGACTTCAGGAAACTGAAATAAGCGATAATGCCAGGATCAACCACTCTGATTGAGAACTGGAAAGTAGCCACATCCCACGTTTAAACGTAATTTCTAAACATGAAAAAGCCAGAACTCACTCGTATTCCATTCATTTTCTGTCACGTGCTGTTTAACAGTACCCAGTAGTCAGTCGCCTTAATCTTGTAAGGCTGTCAAACATCTGTCTATCACCGTTCGAAAGCAATTCTTGCCTGATGAAAATAGGTTATGCTTATAACGCAATAAATAAATATTGTCATGCGAAGATTGATGTTTAATGAATAAGATTTGAAGGAAAACATGTCATGATCCGAGAGCTTATATGCTACTCACTTTGTTTCCGCGATCTCAGACTTCTTTCATTTTTCGTACCGACGACTTCGGAGGATTGCTCCTGATTTTACCAAGTAAGTTGCTAAGTTACTTATTGCGGAACTTTGCTTTCTGAGTTGTCCATGAGCACTACTCTCTCTCTCGCGCGCGCTTATCATACTATTGCTATGATTTGATTTTGAATTTAACCCGAGTTTTAGAAGCGAAAAGCATCATCTACTCATTCACGATTGCAATGAATTAGAATTCTGAATTTTATTTATGAACCTGTTCAGCTATCGTTAGCATACGAGGTTAAAACATCAAACTTGCCTCACCAGCTTCCACTTGGGAATGAATGTTGCTCACTCTCAAATGAACTCTGGAAGTAGTGCAAGTACACTCAGATATGGACCATTTAAGACTCTACCACTTTCGTCCATCTCTGAGAAATTGACTGAGACGAAATTTAGGACAGATTCGATACCAGTCTCAGTCCAATACGAGCTACGCTAATGTTTTATCCCAACGATATTCGAGAAACTGGGATAAAAGTAAAGGGTAATAAATTAGACCTTAACAATATATTTACGTGTTTGCAATTCGCTGGTCGCCCATCCGAAATATTTGGCTAGGTTCCTGTGCTCTTCCCGCCACCTTCTGCGGTATGCTCTCAAGTTGTGATCTAGCGGCCGTGTCTGTTGGTAGAGCGTTAATTGGTTTTGTATTCGGGAGGTCTTGGGGTTTGATACCAGCGACCGCCCATCCCGATAGCGTTTTTCAGAGGTTTTCCTCACTCAGACCAGGCAAAGGCCACGATGGTACCTTCAACTCAGGCCCTGGCTGACTTCTTCCGCACCCTTTCCTACATCACCCTGAGCTCAGAGATTCCACCAGTCCCCAAATTCTCAAGTACCCCCCCCCCCCCCCCAAAAAAAGTTTAAAATATTTACGGTTAAAAATTGATAGAAACCCTGGAAAACTCTTCTTACAGGTTCCCAATCATCGCTTTACACCCCCAAAATTAAAAATCTTGGCAGAATTCCTGCCTGAGCCAAAGATGTCTTAAAGGATATACATAAACTATTCAATTCTTAAGGTTAATGTAAAGCAACGATCTCCAACAAAAGATGGCAGCATTATCTCCGTATATGTCTAATGTTTTTTTTATCGTTGTACGAAATCTCAATGCTGCTCCTACAAATTCAAGCCTAGAGAGTTCTAACTTTCAGGAAAAAAAGTTCATAACCATTTGAAGAGTTCTATCCGTGTCGATTTTTTTATTTTCTTTCTTGCTTATTGTTGAAATCGCTTCATGAACAAGAAAGAAAATAAAAAATCGGCACGGATAGAATTCTTCAAATCGTTATGAACTTTCTTCCCTGAAAGTTAGAACTCTCTAGGCTTGAATTTGTAGGAGCAGCACTGACATTTCGTGCAACGATAAAAAATATATTAGACATATACGGAGATAATGCTGCCATCTTTTGCTGGAGATCTTTGCTTTACATTAACTTTAATATTTTTCGTGATTACTACTTATTATAGCTTAAGTACGCATTAAAGGAAAATAATGCTTTTTTTTATTGACTTTGTGTTCTAATGTGATAGATTTATTAGTAGTACAGCGTAAAATGTCCATACACTAATTTTGTTTATAAGTATACTCAGAACATAAACTTAATGCAATCGCGAAAAATAACGTTGTTCTCGTACATTTCAATGCACTTATAACGTATTTATCTTCGTACAATACTGCTGCTGACTACTGGTTATAAAGTGGCTGAGAACTGGCCTCTGGGGGACAAAAAACTGGTGTAATTTGCATACTATAAGTTAATTTAGAGAATCTCTCTAAAAGGGTAGTCCTTTAACAAATCAAACGTGTTAAAAGCCAGTAGTATCACCAAGTTGCTTTCATTCCCTCACAGGAACTCAATTCATAATCATGACTTACTGCACTTGCATTTAAGCTTTCATGGCTGTCTACTGGAGCATTTACCCTCGTTGATTCAGGTTCGACAATCTGAGAGGATATCCCAACAGAATCAAAAAGAAATGTAACCACAAAATACTGAAATGCTTAGAAAAGAATATTCAAAAACTAAGGTACTCATCTAAATCAGCTCCTAGTGACCGCTTGCGCAGATAGCCTCCTTGCAATGTCCACTTACAAATTATATATAAAAGATCGAACTCACCTTGGGCGGAAGAATTATAACGTGAGTTTAAATACGCACGAAGGGTAAGTGTATCGTATCAAAGTGTCTTTGTATTTAAAAGGTTCATTTGGACATGTTGCTAAAATCATTTTTACTATATATTTTTTCACTTGATTTAATATATACATATATAATAGGTTAAATCTGAATAGAAAGGAGTGAAATTGTACTTACGTACGGGAACAATTAACACTGTAAAGTCACTAAATATTGTTGCTCTTACGTCATCCTCAGTAAACAGAAGAAAAATAGTTCACTTAACACACGAGTGGACAATCATGGTGTCTACTAATCTTATGACTTTAAATTCCCTGAGTATTCCATGTTTTCCATGATAATTTTTTCCAAATTCCCTGAGTTCTTAGTATAGTGGAATAATATGCATTGACATTTTTTTTTTAATACCACCACCACTCAGTCCAAGCATCTTGTACATGGTTGGTATTTCACAAGAGAAAAAAATAATTTCTTTAAAATAGAGGATTTTAACACACTGAAAAAATCCGATAAACAGTGGGAATCGAACCCATGCCTTGCCGGGGCAGTGATCTTACTAACTGTGGGCAGTCCACGTCATAAATTTCCCTGAGTTTCCCTCATAAATTATAGATTTCCCTGAGTTTTCCAGATTTATAAAATTCCCTGAGTACTCCAGATTTTCCAGGGTAGTAGACACCCTGACAATAGAAAGAGACAGAAAACAAAATGGCGAACATCCACATCAAAAACAGTTGGAAGACATTCTGCGCATGAAACTATAAATAAAGATGAGACTAACCTTAAATTTTGAGAGAAAGTCGTCGGAAGTCACAAGTCTGATGTCAGGCTTTTGCAGAGGAAACTGCACATGTTCAGAAATTCGGTTCCTATAAACAATGGCATCCCATCGCTTTAGAGTCTTCTTCACATTATCAAATGCTACTGCTCGTTTAATCTGCAAAACAAACACATACATCAGTTATTCATTACAAATTAATGTTGAACTGCACGGAGAGAACTAATGTCAACAAGCCAAACTGCAGGAGTCTCCATCCGTTCCGCTGATCATGAACTCGACGGAGAGGAATAGAAGTCTACTTAGCCATTGCCTAGTATCAGAAAGCGAGGGCTCGAGGAAATCAGAATAGTTGTTGTGGATTAGAATAGAAGAAGCACAATGGGGAACAGGAACGTTAATTAAAGATACATTTGCTCTGCAAGAGTCCTGATGAGATTTGCCGATATGAATGGATAAACTAATTTATTTATTTCTAATTGTTGTGTTAAATTAAAAATTGAAACAATGTATTTACTGGATTGTTATAAACAATGAAATTAATGTTTTCATTCAATAGTTTGCGACGCAATCATTTCCGATTAACAAAAATATAACATCATCTCAAGTTGGCACATTATATGGGAAAATCATTGCAATCGGTTAAGCCGTTTTGGCGTGATGATAACGCAAACATGGTAACATTCATTTGGGTATATATATATATATATATATTTAAGAAAAATGAAGGAAAATACTTACAGCTTATAGTTTCGTAATAGATCACACACACATTCACATATAAAAAGTTACTACTCCTCCGCACTTTCAACACATTTGCATCCACGATCCCACCCTGTACTTACACGCTATACAGTTATTATTTCAAGTTCCGGATATCTACGTGCTACGGCAGTCAGTTGTTTTCCAGTTTCGATGCATCGTCCGCTACGTGTCATCACTGTCTCTTCAATCTAGTACTTTGTGAACACGTGAACTTCGCTCTCTTCCCCGATACTTGAAAACTTGCAACTTTTTATATGCGAATATGTCTGTGATCTACGAATCTATAAGCTGTAACTATTTTCCTTAATTTTTCTTAAACTGCCCTTCCGGCTTTCCTTTGTGCTAATTATATATATATATATAAGATGGTAAATAAGGTAGAAAAAAAGGATACTTACATAGTGAGATCTTGAGATAGGAGCACACGAACTCGACCAACACTGTAGAAAATTAGTACGTTTCGTAACTGCGTTTTCAACTTGTAGGAAGGAAACTGGACAGAGCGGACAGGTGTTAAGGAAACGACATATTGCCAATGATGCTGGGTGACAGTGTGGCCAGGTTATGGAGGCGGGAAAAAGACTAGATGGGTCGGAGAAAACACCAAGTGGAGAAGAAAGTGCAAAGGCTACGAGGAGCAGGTAAGGGGCTTCCTGAAGAAATCAGATGGTAAAGAATCGGAGGGGAAGGGGGAAGTAATAAATATAATAATAATGATGAAGATGATGGGGAGAACAACGAAACAATAGAGAGATAGAAATAAAAGTGCAACTAAAGACGGAACAAGGGAGAGAAAGGAAGAAGACGACGACACTTCGCTGCAGGAAGTGACAGGCAGGTGAGGCCGGGTTCATGGCTAGCGGAAAGGATGGAGATGTACATCTGCTCGCATCTCTTTCTTACTGTGGCAGGTGAGTCAGGGTTCAGGACTTTCAGGATTCGGACTCGAATGCTTTCGTCAAAGGTGCAGCTGTGATAAGAAGTGTGTTCGGGTATGGGGAGGTGCGGAAGTTGAGATTTTCGCAACTGTGTTTTCAACTGGTAGGAAGGAAAATTGACAGAGCGGACAGGCGCGGGAGTGGTGTTGAGGAAACGACATATTGCCAATGATGCTCGAAGGGCATCATATTATCTATCTATATAATAATAATAAATCACAGCCATATTCATTCCACTAGTGGATGAGGCCTCTCCCCGAAGGGAGGAGTTGGTTTACTGCTCCCACGCTGACCGGACGGGTTGGGAAAGGAGAGCCGAAGTTCTGACTGTGATCGCCACTGTCTTTTATTCACAGCAACTCCCCAATTGTCCTCACGATGCTGGGTCAACACCGAAATTTTTGAGCCCCCACCGGGAATCGAACCCGGGACCGCTCGCACTGAAGTTGAGCGCGTAACCGACTAGGTGAACTCAAAACAAAATGGACGCTAAAGCTTTTATATATATATATGATCATCATATTCAGCCGTTTTCTATCCACTGCTGGATGAAGGCCTCCCCCTTTTCTTTCCACATATCTCGGGCTGCTGATATCCTCATCCATGTAGCTCCTGAAAAACGCTTGATTTCATCTACCCATCTTACATTTGGACGTCGTCTCGGTCGTTTCTTTTCTCTAGGAATCCAATGGAGTACATTTGTCGTCCACCTTCCATCTGTTCGTCTAGCTATGTGACCGGCCCATTTCCACTTCAGCTTCTTCGCAGTCTTGATTACATCCTCTACCTTTGTTTGTGCGCGAATCCATTCATTTCTCTTCCTGTCCCTCCTGGTTATTCCTAGCATACATCTCTCCATTGCTCTTTGTGTGACTCTCAATCTTTGAGTCGTTCGCGCATTCAATGTCAAAGTTTCGCAGCCGTACATCATTACAGGTAAGACACCTTGATTATAAACTTTACGCTTCAGACACATTGGAAGTTTGCTTTTGAAAATAAAGTGTAGTCTTCCAAACGAACTTCACGCCATTTTACATCTTCTATTTATTTCATCAGTCAACTTGGCATTCGATGTTTTGAGCTGGCCTAGGCAAACATACTCATCAACTATGCCTATTGTCTCTCCGTTAATCTTTACTTCCTTCTTTGCAGCATGTTGGTTGTACATTACTTTTGTTTTACTTAAGTTCATTTTAAGGCCTATTTTCGAACTCTCGTTACTCAGTTCTTCCATTCTGGTTTGTAGTTCTTCTGCACTTGAAGCAAACAGGACTATATCATCAGCGAACCGTGATAATCGCCATTAATTTTAATTCCAACTTCATCCCAGTTTAAATTCTGGAACACTCTCTCCAGGACCGCACAAAACAAGTTTTGGAGAAATTGAATCTCCTTGCCTTACCCCTTTTCCAACTTTAAATTTTTTACTTTCTTGATGCAGTCTAATGACAGAAGTGATATATATATATATGTAAGTTATTTTCACCGTCCATTTTGTTTTGAGTTGACCTGTGTCCCAAGAAAGCACACACCTTCTGATAATATGATCTACAATTAACATGAACTGCGAACAACAATTAGCTTTTAATCCGAAGTAAGAGTGTACAGACCAGAGATGCCAATCTGACAAGTGACTACTCCTCATCACTCTATCTCGCCTTCGTGTAAACTGAATGACAGAACTTTATTACGATTTCTCTTACATATACAAAACTTAAAATATCGTATGAATAAAATGTTTCAGCAATAGAGTTTCTTAGAAATAAAATAAGCTATTTTCCACTCACCCTCTCTGCTTGAGGTTTCTCCAAGGGCCGAGGCAACGACTTGTTGCGTCGTTGAACGTTCCGCAGCTTTCGGCTGATCTCTGCATGCGAGGTTCGCTGCTTCAGAACTCCTGCCAATTCACTTACATGAACCCCAACAGGTTTAGTCAGATGAAACTCTGACACCTCCAGGCTCGGCTCCTTACGGCTGGCTGGTTTCACACTACAAAGACGGAAAATATTTTAAATAATTAAAAGGCTTTAAAAAAAACTTAATTTTCTATGAGCTAGTCTAATAACTTTTAACTTCCGCCCGTCACGATTTGGTCTATTTACACCGTTACAATCCACAAACATGAATGCCTCAGGCGGGATTCGAACCCGCGACCTTCGAGTCTTCGCCCTAAAGCCTTAGATCATGCAGCTACCTAGTCGACAAAGGGCTTAAACATACATACACTGTTTTCATACCTTTGCAGCAGCGGGCGTTGCCAATAATAATGGTTGTAACCAGTACGACAAAAGAGGTACTACTATCTCATTTCATGACTTTAGTTATCCGCATCTTCGGGTGGAAGGCGTAACGGAGCTTGGTTCCATTTATTGTGTTAGAAAAACAATACAATGTTTCAGTTCAGTTTCTTGTTACAGTTGTGTGCATGTGTAGTAACTACTCTAACAGCTTCCCTTGCGAGAAAATATTTAAAAACATCCTTTGACGTTTCTATTTCTTCATGCAAGATCAAATATGCTGAAATGACGTTGATCTATCAAAATATAATTCTTAACTCGCCATGAAAGAACATCTTATCTCATAAGGGTCAGTTACAATCGACCGCTAAACTTCTAGTCAGAGCTAAGTTGAGGCCAAGTCTGATTTTGGCCAATGAGAGTTGGCCTAAGCTTAGCGCTGACTAGAAGTTTAGCGGTCGATTGTAGAACTGACCCTAAGACGTACTGATGGAACCATCATTTCATCATCACTTCTCCAAACCTCGCAACAAATGCTGATCACGGTTGCAAGGCTACTAGAACTACAACAACGGACACGCAGACGTCAGGCATAGAATTTGAATGGAATTTTTATTTATGACCTTTAGGCATCGCCGCGACAGAAGAGGGAAAAGGATTCGGGAATTGTCGGCCAGGGCCTATCTTGAAGGTGCCATCCCAGCATTTGCCTTGTGTGATTGAGGAAAAACCTCAGTCAGGATGGTCGACCGGTGGGATCGAACCCAGGACCTCCCGAATACTACGCCAACGCTCTACCACTGAGCTACGGCGGCCCGGTACCAAGCGTAGAATACAGAAGAATTGTAACAAGTTCATACATCACCTACACTCTTACAAAAATATGATGCCTGGCTCTTTGAAATTTACATTTTTCTCGATTCAAGGTAACGTAAATGGGTTTAATCAAATTACTATTATACTTGGTACACAAAACGTGCCCTGCATTACACGGTTACAATTTCACGAACGTCTTAAAAGAAAACTCCTTCACCATCTACTTACTGATGTTTGTTGTCAAGCTGCGAGACGGCCTCCAGAAGAGACGTATGCTTTCCCTCGTCCTCACTCTCTCCCCCGCTGCTGCTCGCCAAATCCTCTTCCTCCTCACTCATTGTCTCCTAGAAAACAGAAAAGGAAAGTTAACGGCCATTCAAGCTCTACTACCAACGTTAACGCCAAGTAGTCTACATCATCATAACCTGACTTTTCCAGGTAACTACGTACAATTTCTAGAACATTACCTTAGAACCAGAAGGTCCTATGTCCGTTTTTAAGGGGGAAAAAAATAAAGTTGTACATCAAATCAGCATTAGTTAATTGGCATCTTTGTCAAACAAGCCACTGGAGGCCATCTTGTGACTTCTTTCAGGATTGAAGCGCCTCCATATCAGCGTTTACTTCATTTTGTCAAAATTGGGCATACTACCTTCCGGTTCTAAGGTGACGACCCAGTAAGTACGGAAGTGAAGAATTCATCAGTGATATAAAACTGTGCTTTCTAGTGTGAATTTGGAGCCACAGGCTTCAAAAACAAAAGTCACCACCTCTTTCAGAACATCTAATCTCATAAATGTCTGCTCTAGCGAACTGAGTTCATGAATAATGTTCAAACACAAAACGCATTATTTAAAAATTTTAAATTCCCTGACTTTATCAAACTTTTTTAACCACCAATCACGTACCTCGTCCATTTCAGTTTTCTAGATGAGCAGGAACTTCATATCTGCAAGTTTTTGCTCAGAGTTATACTCCGAATGGTCCTTTTGGTCAATGCTGTACTTTCATTATCTGATCTCACTACTTTTCCCAATGTTTTGCTCCTGAATCGTTAACTTAGTTCGCTGTAGTTTGTTAATAGTTAGTCTGACATGTTATTAGATAGTTTAACTGTGCCTAAACAGAATTTTCTCCCTCCTAAGTTTTAAAACTTCAAAAACAAATGTAAACTTTTCACACCTAAGTGAAGACGAAGAATGGAATATAAAGCGCACTTTGAAATTAACATGGACGTAACTACGTCCAGAGCTCTGAAAGAATTAAATCCAAATTTCCTAACACAATACGTGAATGTTTTTTTGTTTTTGTTTTTTGTGCCGGAAGGGAGGGAAGATGGTTTAGATCTGGAGTCTTCAAATGACGGACTCTGGTCCTGACCCCGAAGCACTTTTCCAAGACTTCCAGGTTTTCCATGTCATGACTACGATGTCAATAGTAAATAGAAAGAAAATTGAAATGATAGTAATCTACAAAAACTACTAAATACAGAAAAGAAAAAAATCTCTTTCTGTGTGAATGTGTTATAGCCTGTAATGAGAATCCCAGCATCATGTTTACTTCTTTATTACGGGCGTTCCAAAATGACTTCGACTGGTCCTTTATCTCTTGTGAACCAGCCGTGTAAACGACGCACCAACGCTGGCTCAATAGACGCCAACAGCATTTTGAGTGAGACCAGCTAAGTAGTTTTCCAAACAGAAGCGTGTGAGCCGGCAGACAAGTAACTACATGTAGGCAGATGCACATGGTTCCTTTGGGAGGAAGAAGTTCCAATTATCGTCGGCTACTGCCCGTGTAGGGGTGAATACGCAGCAGCGCGAAGCCCTATGGTTAAATGAGTGCAAGGCTTCACGAGTGAGAAAGAACGTGTGAAGAAAGCGTCACTAATGTTCACTCTGGCAAATCGACGCATCATGTCCGATGAACTTCAATGGTAAACCAGTCTGGGTCAAGGTACACTGCTTGACATTATTAATTTGAATTTAATTTTAAGGCCTTTAGGCACCTTTGGCTCAGGCCGAATGGAAAATGATTAGAGAATTGGTGGAATGTAATCATTCATTACACGAAGGAATATTCGCTTTACTTTCCCCAGCTACTGAACCGTATGTAGGCTCTATATGATTCATTTCCCTTGCAAATAATTCACACAGGCACTTCTATAAACACACAGCGACAGCCAGCAATCAAATAAAGTATGTGATCAATATTTCTTTAAATACTATTCACTATATGAAAATATAGCGATATGCGGAGGAAAACTAATGGTGTCACTGCGTGTTATGAATAACGTATATTTGACTACTAAATTCATAGACAAATTGTCGAGAAAGCAAAGACACGACAAAAAAGTCTAGTTATACTTTTCTGCATATCACCTTTAACACTCACACCATTTGCTCACCCTGAAAGCTGAAGCTACTAAATAGCCCGCTGTACTTTACACTTAGCTTGAGAATATAAATACACTTTAATCTTTTTCTGGTGCGCAAAGTACCAAATTTTCATTGAAAATCATGGGTTGATGCGAGTGGGAAAATTCACATCATCCCTTGATTTTGCAGCACATTAGCACCAGGAAAAGCAATGAAAATTACGTAATTTGAAATGGATTGCGTACTATCCTATTTTTGGTATTTTGCATGCATTTTAGGGGTTCCTTTCTGCACATGGCAGACAGAAAACAAAGATCACAAGAGAAAATACCTATTGCAAATGTTGTAAAATGATCAAGTTTTGAAAAACCCGTTGCAACAGCCTTTTGGTTTTTTGCTGAAAAAGTTAAATAAGCACAAAAACACTGCAAGAAAGCAGGACCTATTTGCCCGGCGGAGGTAACAATTAAAAGAAGAAGCGCGAGTCTGCAAGAAAGTAGTTTGCGTAGCATTGACCACTATCTAAAAGCGACACTGGACTGATCCATGCAATGAAAAATTTAATAAGCTACTGGTGTGAAGCGAGGCACCTATCATTTGAAACTAGCCGATTACTCCAACATCATAACACGGAGCTCAATGTGCATATAAATGCCAAAGAGAGCCAACGTGGTTTATTTGTGGAAATGGCTTGTGATGGTAGTACAAAAGGGAACATCGTATATGATTCTTTCTAACTCGTGTTCATTCACTCGGCATGCTGTCTTGTGTTTTGGCTTGTCCATTCCGGTGTTGCAAATTAAAAAAAACGAACTAAATTGTTGTTGATTACTGCTTCCATTACCCAGTGAGCTTTACTGAACAATCACTTCAGTAACTTTGTACAAGAGATAATGGTATTACCGTTGGAAACAAATAAAGACGTGACTCGGCAAAGGGCCCAAGCCCATGAAATGTTTTTTTTTCGCACTGTGACAGAGCCGCATGCTTTTCAGACTTGCTAATTAATACCTGTGTCAAAAAGAGGGACCCAAATCGTGCTACTTACCCAACAAAATGGATCATTAAAATCCATGTGATTTGGAAAGGTCCACGGAATTGGGCCTTTTTTTAAACCACAGTGTGAAAAAAAACATTTCATAGAATACCGAATCACGTCTTCAAATGAGTGACACACGCAACGTTTGCTGGCATGAATCGTTTATGAAAATTTCGAGTCACGGAAGTCTGAAATAACAGAAGAGCTGGAAGTCCGAGAGCCTAATTACTTAAGGACACGCACACTGTTTGTTAAAGGTGATGCACATCGCGTATAATTAAAAAAAACGATGCTGTTATAGTTTTACCTCGACAAAAAATGGAAAATTTACAGGAGAAACAGACTTCGTGGGTAAATAAAGGAAGGTACCTTATGTAAAATTTTGCGCTGCGCTACTTGTCTAAAGTGCTTAATTACTGTAAATAACGAAGGTTTCTTACCCGCTTAAAAGGGCAAGGTTCGGCCATTGTAAGGAAAAGACGATATGGAAACCGATCGCAGCGCCATGATTACGACTTCCTTGCGGTCGCAAATTAGCGGGAAACAGTGGTAACCTCCAGGAGTCGCGTGTGCAATAAAAAAAGCACCGCACCTGACCTTACCTAACCTGCGAATGCCCTTGATCACTACTTTTATTAAGGTAAGTGGAGATGTTCTAAGTGTCTATAAGTATATCCAAAGCATTGTAAGTGTAAATGGGGGAAAATCCTGAAAACGTGCGTATATGGCCCGAAGTGCATATAGTGTAAAAGTACTGGAATGGGGTGTACAAGCCGCAATGCGCGCAGAAATTTAGCTTCCGGAAGTGAAATAGAAAGGAACAGTGAAAATCCGAACGAAAAATATCAGGTGGTTGTCTGGCGACGTAAAACTATAACTGCACGAAAAAAACAACAAAAAAAACTGACATTTCTAACCCATTTACGCTCATTCGACACACTGTGATTTTTGCTGCAAAATACGTGTCATTCATAACACGAAGTATCCCTGCGTCTTCCACCATATTTGTGTGTGGTGATCAACTCGAGTGCGTATTTACCGAAATATTAATGAACGGCATTTCGAAACATTTCTTGGATTACTATAATAATTATTTACAGGGAAATAATAAATAGTATAGACTGTACATGTGACTAAACAGCTCGCTGAAACTATACATAAAGTAAATTTGATCTAAAACTGCTATACGAAACCGGTAAATCAGCTTTTATACACACGTACAAGGGTACTTTCCTCCTGAAACCTTTTTCTGAGTGCAATCTCATTCTCGAAATTAATCTAGTGAAAACATTTGCGATCAAAGAATGTTGCTGGAACAAGATTCGATCAAGCTACCCATCTGAATTTCACAACAGGAAGCACAAATGCTCAAAGTAATGTACAGTATTATTTCGACCTCATACTTTGCACGTTTTCATTTAAAACTTACCTAGAAAACAACAACCCAATACTAAAGTAGCACAGTTCTCCTTTTGTTTTCTTTATATATGCACTTCACTACAGAGAAACATCCTCCTCCCAATTCTCACTTCCTTTCCTACATCACGTCGAACTTGCGAAAACCCAAGACCCAACTTAGTTCGAAGTCAAGTCACGTTGCTGTTTTGCTAAACCACCTTGCACTTGCAGTGCTGCTAATGTGTTCTTTTCCATCAAACCAATGACCTTCAAAAAGCGATACTGGACTGACTGCAGACATTGAAAATTTCATGAATATATGAAGCAAGGGAGCGGAAAGCACACTTAATCTCGTTTATCCACTTCCAGTCTAAACCAATATGAACCAAATTTTCAGTTCTAACTCAGTTTTTTACGCTTAATAACGCTGTGTGACCCATTTTTCGATTTATGTTTTAATTCTGGCAAAAAAAATGTAAATATTAGTTGCAGTATTTTCTATTCTATGGAGAGTACGATATACTCTTACATGAATAACTCACGAATTAAGACTTACATCAAAAATCGGTCCACACAGCGATAAGAAGCGTATAAAACTGAGTTAGAACTGAAAATTTGGTCAACATTGGATTAGACTGGAAGTGGACAAACGAGTTTAAATATTTGCTCTGGCGTCTGTCTTTCAACACTAAATAGTCACTCCAGTATCGTTTACGTAGAGCTCGATGACTAAAAACATGTGCGTGCGCTCTTGCAAAGTTAACTCAAGTTTACATTACTGCCATACACCGTAATATTTCAGAACAAGATGTATACATGCTTACAATATTTGAGAACTTTTATGTTTTGTACTCTATATAAATGTGTAAAATTTGAATAACAGGAAATAACTTTAGTTTATCATTTATACAGTTCATAGGCGTAACTAGAACTTCACATTTGGATGTGCACAAAGAAAGAAAAGGAGCTCTTGCCTAACCTAACCTAGCTTTACATTTCAGTGTGCACAAGGAAAGAAAAGGAGGTCTTGTATCTTTTTAATGGAATATTTTGCAATACAATCACTTTGCTCTTTAACTGCAGTGATGTTTGTAAAGGAATATAAATTCACTAAATCACAGTTTTGAAAATTTCTGAATATAAGTGGGAAAAAATCAAAGTGCATAGTAATTACACACACACCAAAGGTTCATAAGTGTTACAAACAAATACATCAAAATACTCGTCATCTATAACAAGAGACGTCTGTCAGAAGGTACAGTGTTCTTAAACTCATCAATAACTTCATCTTCATCAATAGACGACGTTTTGCCCTGTTCCACAAATAGCAAGAGCAGGGCTTCCAGTCTATCTCGCTTCTGAGTTGCTCTTAATTTAGTTTTAACTTGGCTAAGCTTGGAGAAAGCTCTCTCACACGTGCAGCTTGTGACAGGTATAGACGAAATGCGTTGTAGTACAGAGTAGAATGCAGTAAATATCTTCTTTCTCCAACCACTCAAACTACTCCTATAGGGTAACAAAAGAACTTCTCTTCGGTACAGAGGATTTTCCTTTCTGAAGTCTTACTTCTGCTGCCAACTCGTCTCCTGACAATTTGAATATTCTAGTTAAAACGGCGCTATTTCATCATCCTTTATATGCTATTCAAGTCAGCCAGATTTCCCATGCCACTGTTGACTCCAACAGTTTCTTGAGTAATCTCTTATCAATACCACAACAACTAAGTCTAAAAGAGGATAATAGCAAGAAATTCTCATCTCATCTTCCTTTGTTTGGTACAAATACTGCGAACTGACTGATCTGTCAAGAATCTTTGCAATTTTGCGCCACTTCACCGGAGGAATCGAAATCTCCAGAATATCACAGACCTTAACAGCTTCGTTAAAGAGTTACATGAATTGAGATGAAATTCTCGCTGGCACTAGATACAGCCGAAAGTAGATTTACATCTGGACTTTGGAGTAACTTGCTAACCTTCACGATCATTTCTAGGACTGGATGCAGCATTGTGGGACAAAAGACGAACTCGAACGATCTGACTTGTTGTTTTAGTCCATTCCACTTAGCTCTCATATCACCCTGATGACTGTTTTGAGATATTTCTTCCACAACCAAAATAAATGCAGAGTACTTCCTTTTCAATGCAGCACGGCACGGCCATCTCGTTGTTGACAAAGACTTCAGTGTTCTTAAACATAGACTAATTTCCTGGCATACACTTTCAATAACTGCATGCCTTGACGAAATACCTTCAATGAATTGAATTGTTCCGAAAAATATCTGAAACTAGTTTATTTTCGGGTCGCGAGTTACATGAGTACACAAGTACAAGATTTAAACGATGAGCGTAGCACTGAACGCACATTATTGAACTGTTCTTTTGTTTGCATTTCATTTTCACTCCAGATAATGTCCCAGACACTGTTGAGGCTCCATCGAAGCCATTTTGCCAATCAACACCAAACTCTGACACTACTAGTGCGAACGTATTCAAAATTGTCTGTGCATCTACAGAAGATAACTTACCAAGAGCCACGAAATGCTCAACAGATACCTGTTTATCGACATCAAAAAATCGAAAAACTATAGACATCTGTCCATGATGACCACAATCACTCGTTTCATAAGCGATAATGCCCACGTTTGTATTAAGTAATGCCATTTTCAACCTCCTTACAAGTACAATTTTCAAACTACAGATTAGTTCATTCTGAATTTGTGGACGTAAGTGCTATTTTTTGTATATTAGTTACGTTTCCTTTCAAAATGGAGTCATATGTGGAAATTAAATGAACTCAATCTAGAAATAACCTTTCTGTCGTATGCTTCTTTATTCTCAGTATTACCTTTCATTAGGCGTCCTCCTTCTGTAAGACAAAGAATTATGCTTATTAGCCTTTTCATGATTTGTCGATTTTGCAGTCTTGTTTGTTCATGCTTGCAAAGAAAAGCCTTGTTACACAAATCTAGTTAGACGTCAATCCGTTTATTTTTATTGTAGTTTGACCAGGAAATCAAACTTTGCTGGTATCCTTTAGTTTTTTCATAACTTTGAAAACATTCCGTTTGTTCTAGACCAGTTTTAAGAACTTTAAGTAATGAATGCTTGATCAAGGTGCGTTCTCACTGATGCATTGTTTGTAGCAAAATCTCTGGAGTAAAACCAAAATGCAGAGTCAACACCTATACTATATTCCAACCACTTGTAACTGTGAAACCAACTAGATTGAAAAGCCTTTTTATTTTTCACCTATTCTACTTTTAGGGAAAACCACCAGATTTGTTTAATACGGTCCTAATTTCAGCTTTACATCACATTCTGTTCTTTTATGTGGTATTGCATTTACAGGGTTACAAGGATCTACTGATATTTCAATAGGCTTACTTTGTGTTTGTTTAGCGTCAGGAGCATCGAAACAGGATGGTTTTTGTTATTTTCAAGTTCACTGACACCACCGCAACTGGCACTATCAAAGGCGTTTGAACTTTCAACTGTTTGCTTTCGATCAGGACCACCTTCGTTTCTTTTTAGTATTACGACAAAACAGTCCATCTTCTTTTAGAGTACAAGCTCACTCTTTAAAAAAATATGGTAAGTTTACACGAACGAACTATGCAGCAGAATCCGAAAAGCAAGTAAACGACAGTTACAACGAAGTAAACTACTACAGTCGTTTCAAGAATCAGTTTTTAATTTCGAGCGTTGAGTAAAGAAAAGAACGTGTTTCCATAAATATAGGTAAGTTTTAGACCAATATTGAGGAAGAGGGGTGGGATTAGTTTGACTCAACGAGTTCAATATTTCGAATAATCTCAATATTTCGAATAATAGTTTTGTCCTGAAAAAGAAAAAAGATGCAGCTTATTTAATCTCTTATTGAAATATGTCTTTACATCTCTTTGATAAAGCAGCCAATTAGGGGGTGCCTAGGCAAACCCGGCACATCCCGTATCTACGCATATGATGCAGTTCTAAATTAAGAATTAGTAGTTTGTATAATTCCATTCTTCAACATGAATAAAAGAATTTCTCACAAAAGTAATATTTGCATAAGCAAGTACAATTTTTTAGCCTCTACAGTACAAGAAATAATTGAAGCCATGGTCATTAATTGGTCTCTATGTATCTTTGTTTCAGAAAATAAATATCAAGTTTTATTTAACTTCCCACAAATCTTCTACAGTTGTAACCGTCGAGAGCGTCTTCGAATTTTTTAGACAAAGAGCTCCATCATATCTAAAGTACTCGAATATTGTTTCTCGAATGCTAATACAATAAGGTTGTATTTTTTATCGTAAAACATTGATTCTGTTTGTAGTGTAAGCAGGGACGTATTTAGGAGTGGGTCCGGACCCCCCCAAAAACTCAGAGTTTATGGAAAAATAGTATAACTTCAGGCGTAATTATCATATTTAATATACATTTCATGCCCAAACACACCTTGGACTCCTCCCAAATCCATATTCTGGATACGTACCTGGGTGTAAGAACCCTTTTAAGCCAAGAAAATGTGTTCTCACATGTTTCCGTTAAACCACCAATTGTTACAGCCCCTTCATATAATCTATATACATTGGGAAAAGCACTTTCATATGGATACAATACATCTAAAATATTTTAAAATATTAATTTCACTCTTGTTGCATAAAAGATTTGCTTTAACAACTTCAGCTTCCGATTCGAAAATTTGTTTATTACATCGCAGAAGATCCAATAATGACAATACCTATCTATCGGATCTAGCTATGACATACAGAATGATGGTGATGATAGGTGCTTTTCCTGGAAGCAGCTTTGTGATTCAAAGGTCCCTGGAAATTGTAGATCGATGGAAGAGATGCTAACGTCTTAAGTGGAAGATCTAATATTATCAGGGATCAAGAACCACTTCGTTTAACGATCTTCACCATGCGAGCGCAGCCAACCACGGGGAAGCGAGTATTTGTTACAGTCCCGATGACTATTGCCAACATATTCATTCATAAACCTGATGACCCGGTCCAAAACTTTACCCGTTTCAGCACTGGAAGAGTGACGAGGATTTACCTTGATGCCTGTGGATTTCATCCCCGGTCGTTAATTACTCCATTCGCATCAGTCATCTTGGCATAATTTCCTCAAGGTTTCCCTCCGCTCCACCACGCAAATAAGGGACTAGTTTCTAGAGTGGAGGCTGCAATTGTTACCTTTCCTAGAGATTGTGCTCACTGAGGGAAGTTATCTACAGACTTGATTTAGACTTACCTGTCAGGCAATAGATGTTTATAAGCTCAGAGAAATAAATAACAAATTAAGTGGAAAAAAATCTTTATTATCTCCAAGCTACCTCGTATTTTATGCTCTTAGCGTTTTAGTTAAAAAAAAAAAGAAAACCATTTTATAGGCGAAAGGAAAAAAAAACACAAACAACACTGTTCCCTTTTCTGTCTTCAAATTATATAGAGGATAAATTTAACCATTTGGTAGTGTTGCGTACGTAATTGTCGTTAGCGCTTCAGAAACTTGGTGAAAGTGTTCATTGATTCTCAGATTTTGCGGTGAAACCTGTGTTTGTGAACAATTTCTGTGTTCTTGTTACAGCAGCAACCGCCAAAGGAAGGAGTTATCAAACAACTGTTGCAGTGAATTAACTGGTAAATCTAATAACACTTCCTTTGTTTTCGTTTCTCTTGAGCTCGCAAATGATTATGACACTTTAACACGAGACTGGCTACAATCTTATAAATTAAATGAGATAGTTCATAAGATTTACAAGGATTGCCGAATTTGAAAATCTGAAAGCGGGACAAAATTATGTCCAAACTTTTACTTATCGTAACAGCAGCATGGTGCAACACCTAAATCAATGTATGTCAAACTTTTCGGAAGTGGAGATCATGAAATGCACAGTTTACACGCAAGCAAATCACAAACCAGACAATTTAGATACACAAGGCAAAGTAAAGTCTTATAGTGTCACGACAATCATAATACAACGAAAATTAAGATGAGCAAGTCGTAGTTTATTTGTTTTTCGATGGAACACAATTTTTTAATCCTTGTTAATTCTTTTGAATACAGTAACAAAGATAATTTCGATAAAGATAACATGAATTTTATGGGCTGTAATATCCCTATGGAAGATAAGTTCGAATTGAATAAGCACACTGGGAGCTGAAGAGGTAAGAAATGAAATACAAGCTGATACGACATGAGGAAACAAATTTGCGGACTTTGGGTCAGCAATGCGTAAGAATGCAGGATGTAGCGCCGCTGCTGGCCACCCTGAGTTAGGTTTCCATCAATTTCACCAGGCAAATGCTGGGATGGTGGACTCAAAATCATTATAATGGCCGATGGAAACATTTCTAAGTTACAGAAAACTTGCACAATATGTAAAGATGAACCAATATTACTTGAGAACCAGAACATGTACAATCATTCATCGTGCAATGGTTAAGTGTAGACACAGTTATTCGAAATTTTCACCTGGGCTATTTGCTATGAATCTGGGTATATACGTACATCTATATTCCCGAAAGACTCATCACCAACGGACATAATCTCTCGCAGTTTCAACGCATGGTCAAAACAGAGCGCCGAGGACCTTATAATACTGTAAATATAGGTCAAACTATTAATTTTTTGATAAATTCTGCTATTTTCTAAGTTCTCAGTAGCCCCTCAGGCTCGAAATAAGAATATTTTTAACATCCTCATTAAATTCGATGTGGAACAATGAATAAAACGGGAAGTGGCTCTCAAAAACGGGACGCCTGGAAACCTCATTCATGATCAAACGTAAAAATATAGTTGTTTAATGATCCTTGAGCGTTCATAAGATACTAAGCGTTTGAATATATTGAAGGGTAAACGAGAGGAGACTAAACAACACAATTAATTAATATTTATTTGCATTCGTCTGACAGCTATTGGCAATCTCATATATCATTTCGTCGGCTGAGAATTATAAGGGTCTATCTAACATTAAAATCGTATGTAGTTAGAACCTTATAATTTTCAGACGATTTTTGACTGATGTTGAAGCTTCCTCTCACATGTTCAGGGCGTCAACGGTGGGTACAAAAAACGCCAATAGCAGAATAAGTAGATTACATCACAAAGGGAAGGACGAATCTGCAAAATGAAGGTTTCGTGTGAACAGGTCAGCCAAATGATTTACTAGAATTGTTATACGGAATGCTCTATATCATGGGAAGAAAATATTATTTGAATCTGGAAGTTACGCACTTAATTTATTTAAAAACAGGTACACTCATGCTAAAAAAAATGCATGTCTTTATTTGATAGTTTTTGATAAGATAAAATGAATTTTATGGGCGGTAACAGCACTAATTGACAGTTTTTGACAAATAATATTTATCTCCTTGGATTCTGGCGTTCGTTTAATTGTTTTGCTTGTAAAGAATGTAATAGCGAATATTTCCTGAAATTTTGTCACAAAAATATTAACTAAGGAAACTAGAAAGAAAAAAACAACTAAATATTAAGAAATCGTGGTCGTGAAAAGAAGTCAAAAAGTCAGAAATTTGGCAACATAGGGAAATTTAGAGGAAACGATGGGAAATTGTTTTCACTCGCCGTAACAGTCCATACCTTTAGTACTATCTGAAACTGAAAATGGAGAAATGATCACTCAAATGAAACAATACGAAAACAAAGGTAACAGACATAATGAATGCGGTGTATAATCATGTGACAGAAACTATCTTCCCCGAAAAGGAGCGAAAAAAGACATAAAATCTCATTTAACTGTCGAAGTGAAGATTTTTATCAACGATTCGTTAATAAATGTTTATCAAAAAGTAGAAGTTCACAACACCCTAGTGGTTAGGCTTTGGACGTGTGAAATGAAGGGTCCTGAGTTCGAATCTCTACCTATCTTTAGTAATATATTTTTAAAATGATTTCAAATACAAAACGGGATGATTAGCTTTTGCAGTTCGCGATTTTTTTTCTTTTTTTGTATTCTCTCGTTGATAGAATGGTCTTTCTTACATTACGAGTAAACACTCGGAAAAGTGTAAGTGTTGTGTATTAAATTCGACGAAACAGTAAATATATGCTCAAAACTGTATTCTTATGTAAGCTTTAGCAACACGTCCTATGAATGTATGTGCTCCAAAGCAGTTTGCTTCTAATCTCTACACCCAACTGCTTTGCTTCTAATCTCTACACCCTATCCATATTTAAAATTAGTCATGCACATTACGTTTCAAATTTCCAATACGTATCAGAACGTATAGGGGCTGTATAAATGTTATTTATAATGTCCATAAGTACGTTACACGTAATAGGTCAACATAATGATGTTCCAAGATACAAACTCACACAAACAACTCGATCATTTTCTGTATCAGCTGCGAAAGTCTGGAATTCATTGTCAAATGCAATTACATGTGCAAAAACACTAAATGAATTTAAAACTCTTCTAAGTGGATATTTGCTTCATCAGCAAAGACTATATGCTCTTCTACCAGTGATATTTAACTTTCATATGTTTTTATAGTGTTGTGTAACTAAGGCACTTTTCATGTACGTTTTTTTAATTCGGTATTTTTTCTATTATGTATTTGTGTGTTTCAAATTATTGTATGTGTATTTTCATTGTATGATTTTGACACGAGTTAGGTGGAAGAACAACTGTTAACTGAACCTCGCCTGTTGAAATAAAGGAAATTACAAAATTACAAATATCCTTATCTAACTCTTGATTTAGTTTACGAATTGTAACAGTGTATAATGCCTACATGTTTCTAGAATATTCTATTATTATTAGTAGTAGTAGTCGTCGTCGTGAGCTTTCACAGACAGTGATATGGATGAAGAAGTTAAATAATAAGCTATCTTCTTAAAAACTAGTCTAATTTACAAAACTTCTGACAATTTCCAGTTGGCAGAATGCAATACATCTAATTTAGAAATAAAAGATATTTACCTAAGGGTAAGTATGTTTACGTTATAGATATAACTAGTGTAATTCCTATATTCGACTTCAGCAAATGTTTTTCGTTATTACAAAACTGGGTGCCTTAAGTGGAAGAGAGTTTTTTTTTTTTTTTTTTTTTCACGAGTGTGAGGTCGGAAGTTTGAATCTCCTTGATAGTATAACTTTTATGATTCTTTTTTAAAAAAACAGAATGAGTACTTTATGCGCTGCGGTAAAAATGAATAAAAATGAAGGGAAAATTAACTCTAAAACATTAGAAGAAGATTATTATATTTCTCTGATGTAAGCGATCAACATGGCGGCAACAAATACTTGACCAGAATTAGACTTGTTGTTACGGTGCGCAGTTATAATGTCCGAAGCAAAATGTCCAAAGTAAAAAATGTCTAAAGTAAATATGTCCAAAGCAAAAATCTCCCAAGTCAAAAATGTCCAAAACTAAAATGTCCGAAGTAAAAAATTTCCAAAACAAAAATGTCCAAAGTCAAAAACGTCCAAAACCAAAAAGGTCCAAAGTAAAAAATGTCCAAAGTCAAAAACGTCCAAAACCAAAATGTCCAAAACAAAAATGTTCGAAGTAAAAAATGTCCAAAACAAAAATGTCTCAAGTAAATATGTTCAAAAGAAAATACCCGAAGTAAAAATGTCCACAACAAAAATGTCCAAAGTCAAAAATGTCCAAAACCAAAAAGGTCCAAAGTAAAAAATGTCCAAAACCAAAAATCTCCAAAGTCAAAAACGTCCAAAATAAAAAAGTCCAAAGTAAAAATGTATAAAGTAAAGAATATCAAAAACCAAAAAGTCCGAACGCCAAAATGTCCAACACAAAGATGTTCAAAACAAATGTAAACTGACAAATCTGTAAATGAAAATACGTCCAAATACAAAATATCCTAAGTGAAAAGACCAAAGCAAGATTGTACAAATAAAAAATGTTCAATACAAAGAAACCAAAAACACCCAAATGAAAATGGGTTCAAGTAAAACAAAATATAAGTATTGCACTAACAGAAATCCGCATTATATAAAACCCTATGGTCACGAAAAAAGTCGCCATCTTGGATCCAAAATGGTCGCCAGATCTATTGTTGTAAATTGTTGATAGCCTAAATCGCTGGAGCTAGAAACACCAAATTTGATGTGATAGTTACACTATTAGGTTACAAAAAATATTACAAAAAGTCTCCAAAGACGCCATCTTGGATCCAAAGTGGCCGCCAAACCTACTGTTGTATAGATTGCATAGTCTAAACTGCTGGAGTTAGAAACACCGAATTTGTTACGAAGGTATATCATCACTGCTAGGTTACGAAAATATTACAAAATGTAGCCAAAGACGCCATCTTGGATCCAAAATGGCAGACTCCAATATCCATTTTCTATACTGTTTGAGCTAGAGATACGAAATTTGGCATAAAGGTGTATTATAACGAGCAGTTTAGAAAAATATTACATTTTGAAAAAGTCGCCATCTTGGATTCAAAATAGCCGCCCGAAACCATTTCCCACACCGTTCGAGCTAGAGAAACGAAAATTTCATATGAAGGTGAACCAGGACGAGTAGGTCACGACAATATAAGGAAACGTTAAAAAAAAGTCGCCATCTTTAATTCTAAATGGTATGAAATTTTTTATGAAGGTATATCATCACAAGTAGGTTACAATAAATGGGGTATTTCCCCTATGAGGGCGTAGCCACCGCGGGGGTCTGAGGGCAGCGCCCGAGCGAAGCAAAGCGAGTCCATATAATATATATAGCCCCATGGTCACTGACTGACTGACTGATCATCAATATTCACAGGCCAAACTACTGGAGTTAGAAACACCAAATTTCTTGGACCGTGAATAGGTAACGGGAAAAATCCGATATTTTGAAAAAGTCGCCATCTTCGATCCAAAATGGCTGCCAAACCCATTGTTGTATAGAATACACAGTGTAAACCGTTGAGGTTAGTGAAATGAAATTTGGTATGAGGGTACAATATTACCGGTAGGTTACGAAAATATTGTCAAATGTTTCCAAAGACGCCATCTTGGATCCAAAATGGCGGACCCCAAAATCCATTTTCTACACGTTTTGAGCTAGAGTTACGAAATTTGCCATATCACAACTAGTTTAGGGAAATATTACAACATTGTGAAAAGGTAGCCATCTTGGATTCAAAATGCCCGCCCAAAAACCAATTTTCCACACAGTTTGAGCTAGAGAAATGAAATTTTATATGAAGTTGTACCATCTCGAGAAGGTAAAAACAATATATGAAAACGTTCAAAAAGTCGTCAACTTGGATCCAAAATGACCGCCCAAAATCCCGATTTACAAACCACTGAAGCTAGAGAAACGAAATTTTGTGTGAAGGTGTATGACCAAGACTAGGTTACTATAAATGGGGCAAACCTCCCCCTTTGGGGCGTAGCCCTCCTCCCGTGGGTACAGATGGACACCATGGCAATGGAGTCCCGCAGAGAGATTCTGGTTAAGGTAAAGGGTCATAGCTCCCTAAAACTACTGAAGCTGGGGGCGCAGCGCCCCCTGCGAAGCCTAGCGAGTCCATATTATATAAAATATCATGGCCACTGACTCACTCACTAACTTATCAAAATTTTCAGGCCAAACTACTGGAGTTCGAAACATCAGATTTAGTATGAAGATGTATGACCAAGAGTAGGTAAAGGAAAATATTCGAAATTTAGATTCTCCATCTAGGATCCAAAATGGCCGCCAAACCTATTGTTGCATAGAGTACATAGCCTAAACCCCTGGAGCTGGTGAAACGAAATTGGGTATGAAGTTGTATAATCATGAGTAAGTTACGAAAATATTACAAAATGTCTCGAAAGATGCCATCTTGGATCCAAAATGGCGGACCCCCAAAATTTATTTTCTGCACCGTTTGAGCTAGAGATACGAAATTTAGCATAAAAATGTATTATCACGAGTAGTTTAGGAAAATATTACATTTTGAGAAAGTAAGATTATTACATCTTGGATTTAAAATGGCCGCACAGAAACAATTTTCCACACCGTTCGAGCTAGGGAAATGAAATTTTGTATGAAGGTCACACATAGGTCACGATAATATAAGAAATCGTCAAACAAGTCGCCATCTTAAATTCAAAATGGCCGCCAAAAACCCATTTTACAAATCACTGAAGCTAGAGAAACGAAATTTTGTATGAAGACGTATGACCAAGATTGAATTACAATAAATGCGGCAAACCTTCCCTATGAGGGTGCAGCCATGGGGGCAGATCTGTACCATGGGGGCGCAGTTCCCTGGAGAGTCTGATTACGAAAACCGCTAGAGTTAGTGAAGCGAAATTTGGCGTGAAGGTAAATTATCAAGATTAGGTTACGAGAAACGCATTAAATGGTCAAAATGTCGCACTCGTGCATCACGTAGTTTCTACCCGAACGATTGTACTTTGAGGGTTCCATGTATTGGAGCTATTTTCGGTCACCATCTTGAAAAAATAAATTGTTCCCTATATCTTCGGCGTTTATGGGAATATTTCACCAAACCAACATATTTCAACTCAAAGCGATGTACTTCAATAGTTTTAATTTATTTTCAGTACCTTCGGCCGCCATCTTGAAAAAATAAACTCTTTCCTATATCGTCAGTGCTTATTGCACAATTTCTACCAAGCCAACATATTTCGACTACGATCCATGTACTTGAATGTTTTTCATGCATTTTCTGTTTCTTCCGGCAGAGATATTGTTGACTAAAGATCCTTTTATATCTTCGTTGTTTTTTTTTTAATATTTGCTGTAAACTTCCAAATTTGATAAAGAGATACGAGAAGAGGTTAGGGTAATATACGAGGTGATGAAAATCGTGCCATCTTGAATCCAATATGGCTGCAAACGTATGCACAGACCGAACTCACTAAAGCTAACGTTACGATAAGACATACAGAGGGGTCCGTGTCCGGAAGCCCCAGGTTCGGGGGCGCAGCCACAGCCAGCGATCTTGGGGCAGAGCCCCCAGCGAAGCAAAGTGAGTCATATATAAAACAGAAAGTTTCTGTCTCTATGACTCTATGTTTACAAGCCTGCATTGTTTTCATACAGATTTTGCATACGTGTTCCTTAGGTCAAGGAGTAGGCCATAAAGGAATTTTAAGTTGCCACTGTTGCCGACTAATTAAGAAGTCTTTTAAAATATATCAACATTGATTTACACAAAATTTTACATACATATTCCGTAGGTACTGGGTCAGGTTAAAGATTATTTCGGTCCCGCTAACGTGTCCTAGTTTTCAGTGTTGCAGTGCCCTAGTCCTAGAGTACTTATATGACCTGTTCTAGTAGCTAAACAAGTTTGGTGCACGTACGTCCAATGGTATAGCGAGTATCTCTATGACCTATTCCAGCAGTTAAATACGAAGTTTAGTTCTGATACGTTCAGTACAGCAGTGGGAGTGCAATTAGAAAGATTGATTTGGAACGCTGACAAGTGCGGTGCCCGGAGCACCTATATTAACTATCCCAATAACAAATGCACATGTACACAACTTTATGTGTGTCGAAGAACGCGTATAAAGGGTTGCCGGAAAGTCCATTTACACTGACTGAATTATGAAGTTATAATATATTTTCTTTTTTCCCTTACAATTGTCTAACTCTGCAATACATTTAGCGTGTTTATTTCGTATATCAGCAATAGATTTAAACCTCTTCGCGACAAATGTATTCTTTTCTTGATTAATTACAGTGTAAATTGACTTTCCGGCCACCGTAGATATATATAACGGGTGCATTTGCATTAATTAAATTAAAAAGTAGACGCGATGCTTGGGTATGGGAAACCAACAGTATTTTTCTATTGTGTTGAGTAACGCTTATGACAAGTTTGCTGCTGGTAAGTCCAAAGATTTTGAAACAATTTGGAAAAACGCTTTTGATATGGTAGCAACACTAACAGCTGTGGAGCAAGTTTGGACCCAGAATATTCTACAATCTGGCCCAGTACCTGGGGTAAACGTTAGTGTAGAAGGAGCAAACATGATAAGTTATACATACATATAGAGTATAGACGGACAGACAAACTTTTAATGTCTAATACAGATTTTTGGGTTTGGACATTATTATTTGAGCATTTTACTCATTGATATTTTCTTTTCGCGTTTTTGCGATTTCGAGATTTATGCGTTTGGATGTTTTTGCGCTGGACATTTTACCCTTTAGACATTATTGTTTTGAACGTTTTTCACATTGGGCGTTTATACATTGGACATTTTTGTTTTGCACATTTTCACTTAGGATATATTTGCTTAGTACATTTTTCTACTTCGGACATTTTAATTTTAGATATTTTTGTTTTGGACATTCTTGTTTTTGGTATTTTTAACTTTGAAACTTTCTGTTTTGGAGATCTTTTACTTTGTACATTTTTACTTTATATATTCTTGCTTTCTTGGACACTTTTAATTTTGGACATTTTTTACTTCGGATATTTTTGTTTTGAATATTTCTCACATTGGATATTTTTTAGACATTTGTTCAACTTTGGACATTTTTGTTGTGGCCATATTTACTTGGGGCGTTATTGTTTTGAATATTTTTTACTTTGGGTATTTTTGTTTCGATCATTTTTTATTTTGGACATTTTTTTTTCGGGCGTTTTTCTTTGGAAATTTTTGTCTCGGACATTTTTGTTTCGGGCATTATTTCCTTTGAACATTTTTTACTTCGGATATTTTTAATTTGGGCATTTTTCCTTTGGACTTTATGACCTGGAACGGTTGTTAACGGTTTTTTTACGATAAAACAGACTTTTAACCTTTCTGCGCGTGCGAAAATCACACCGAAACTAAGAACAAACCTTCCAATAAGGTAAAAGGAATTACTCGGTGTTTTTCAAGGATTACGGTCGATAATTCCAAGTACTGGCATTTCTCTTAAACATTACGGGATATATCAAAGAACTTTTCCAAATGTCTAAACAGTGAGCTCTAATTTGAATTGTTATTGTTTTCATTGTAACCAGATTAATGGCAGGTAGCGAAATTAAAACAAACAAAAAATATAGTTGTCATATTGGTAGAGGAAATTTTCGGCAATCACGGAAAAAGTATTTTTCTGCATGCCCGGCAGAAACAAAAAGTTCTGGGTTCAGATGCACTAATCTTGCTCTCTTTTAACACGAAAGCGTAATTATGATTAATTTAAGAACACTTGTAAAGTGTCCGGACTGTAATCCATTGGCACTTCTCTGAGAATATGTGGAGTCTAATAGTCTATTCGTGCTTAGGATGCACTAGTCTCCAACCCAAGCTCTTTGTTACTTGTCATTCAGTAGGCATAGATTTCAGTAGTTCTGTTGACACCTGACAAAGTCCATGCCGAGGCGAACCGCACAATCATCAAGGCAAAAGGAGGACCTTAATCTTACTGGGTAGACGTGCCAATTCATTTGACACTTCAATGTGTAGTTTTTCTTTTCGTAAGAAATTTTCATGTTCACTTTCACGAAACGCAATATTTCTTTCAACAGAAACTATTTCAGATTCGTTTTATGAATTCTAGTTTGAAAAGAAATTTAATTTTAAACGAAGGATTTCGACTACATTGTGGAGTTTTGCTGGTGAGCAATGAATTGGAGTAAAATATGAGCTTTTAAAAGTTAGAAATAAATCAAGAGTAGGATGATACAATGATGTTGAGATAATGATGGCCACTGTTGTGTTTTCAATAACTTGTATTCAATCAATCTAAACTTCAGATATACAGTATATCAGCGCATAGCAAACGTGTCTTAACCATAGTCGGTAATGCCTGTGAATATGTTTTATTAATTAAACACGTTTAGGGCTGCCAGCATCTTGACTTTCGATATGGTACTATTCCAGATTTTAAAATCAATTCTTTTTTCCTGAATCGAATTCGGCGCCATTTGGAACTCTGAAATTCTAAAAAAACAAAGTAGATGTTTTGGTGCTTCAGCTATCTTGAACTTCAGAATGCAATCCACCATCTTACATTTCGAATGTCAAATGTTTTCGAATTCAGAATGGTATTCATAACGTTTCAGAGTATACAGATCTTAACTTGAAGAAAAATGGGATGTTATTCCAACATTCGTCCCTTTTAGTTTTCCTGATACTGAATTTTGGATTTTTTCCCCTCAAAATCAAACTGAATTCCCTTCGGAAAATACAGATATAAAATTTATGAAAATTGGACTTCTATTGAATTCGTATTATGAAATTATCTCAGGCATATCCGTACCCTCAATCTCAATACAAGTTGAGTGGAAATTCGCGCCCACTGAGAATACAATTCTATTCCTTGGCAAATTCTTAAACAAGATTACTTTTAGCAAAATGTTAATAGGAAGCTCACACCCAAATATCCAGATCTTAAAAAATCAGATCGTAAACAAACTTTGTATTATCCTCCTACTGTCAAGGAGTTTGATTCTTCCTCTTTTCTTCAAGCATCCTTCAGTATACAATCTCTGCACAATCAACGTCCTAGCCAGTTTCTTCTTTATTGTCTCCAGTATTGTTCATGTCTCGCCTACTCTCTTCAGCACTTGTGCATCTTCTGTGTCCAGCTTATATTTTCTCTTCTCCATGTCCACATTTCAAAGGCTTCCAATTTTCTCTCTTCCTTCTTTCGTAAAATCCAAGTTTCTACTCAATACAGCACACTCAGTCGCACCAGACAAATACCAGGATAGTACCTACTAACTAGACCCTGGCCGACTACCAGAACTGAAACGGGTCAAGTTTCGGACCGGGCTGTGACCCGATTTTAGCTCTGGCCCAAAGGCCATAAATAAAATTCAATTCAGTTCCATACAACAAATACTTTACAACAGTGCCGTAGTGAAGGTGAGGGAGGAAGGCACCTGAGGGGAGAGGGGGAAAATGGGGGGGGGGGGGTTTGAAAACTATTATATGAAAGAAAAAGCTCCAAATGTACTAAGCGCTGAAATAGTACATTTTTACGCACAGACAATTTGAGTTTTTATAATATTTTTTTTCGCAAAATTGATAAAAAGTGAGAAGTGGCATGCGCATTATTACGGATATTTTTTTCAATTCCTGTACAAAATATTATAATTAAAGTAAGTAAAATTCCAATAAAAACGGGCGGAGGGGGACGACATTTTATACATATGCCTCTGGCACGGAATACCTCACAATTGCTCTGTTTCCTCTCTTCCTACACTCTCTTATTCTTTGAGTCTTTGTTCATGATCTGCAGACGAGATTCTTCTTAGTTCAGCTAAATTATACCAATAGAAAACAAAGATTGTCACCAACATTCCGTCTAGAAAAGGCTGAGTGAAAAGAGGCTTGTGAAAATGCAGCAGGGACTACACATGGAGGAATAACATAGAAGGAGACGCCCAAACGTACCCCTACTTCGAAAATAAATTGAAGCCGAAAATGGCCGCCGCCCCGGTTGTATGCATCACGGTCCGCCATATTACGTATGGAATAAAACTGAAGTATTGCATTCATAGACATGCAAATAATCAGATCATCATTTGTGCTTTTCTGTGATTTTTAAAATGGTAATAAGTTGTGTCGCTTTTGGATGCATAAACAGGTTCAAAAAGAAGGGTGGTCACAATGTCACATTTCACAGGGAAGTGTTAGAGAAAACTTCTGTCGAAATATAAAATGTTGATTTAATTGTCTCCATGCCATCAATTTATAAGTGCTTTTCTATGCTTTTCATTATGCCGTCAATATGTTAATTCGAGAATTTAAAGAGAAGGTTTACTGTTCTATTTTTTCTCATATATTTAAATTATTAACAAGAAAACTGACTAAAGGAAATGTCAGTAGTATTCATTATATTTCATGCACTTTGGGGAATTGTTTTTCGTTATGCAGCTTTCGATGTTCACTGGAAGTTTTGGTTACTCTTTATGTTGAGCTATACAATACTTTATAAGCACTGACAAATTATCTGTGTATGTTTGTATTCTTTAACCATAATACCAAACCTTCACGTGTAAATTAAATGTGATTACAATTCAATAATGTGATTTATAGGGTGACCGTATCAATGTTTGACCAAATAAGGAAAATTTAAACTCTAAGCAAGAACTGACGTTTATATAACAGAAAAAATATACGAAACAAACCCTAAGACCATACAGAATAAGTCAAAGAAAAAGGAGATCGCATTTATTTCATTTAACACAACAAAAGTAAAATAGATTGCTGAAGGCGTAGTAGCACCAGTAGTTGACCAGTTGTAGTAGCCAATTGTGAACTACGGTTGTTGCAGTGTAGATCATTGATTCTGTTTACTGTAGGTTGTTCCTTGAACAACGAAGGAATGCAATAATGAATTATTTCACTGTACCTTCTACTCGATATGCACGGATATCTTGTATTACTTATACTTCTGTCAGCTTATTGTGCGCTCTGCTCTCTTCCAGATGCCCTTTACTTTACTTTTTATTTGATTTTTGGGGGGTACTGTATTTCCTGATTGCACAGCATTTAGGGACTACACAAATAAACCTTATGGAAGTATAAAAATGTACTGTGTTTACTACTATATCTAATATAAACTATTATTACTGTTTGTCTCCCTTATTAGTTAACCACTGGCAACTGGTCCATTACTGGTACGGTCGCCATGTAGCTTCGCATGTCATAAACCAGGTGAATGAGAGACTAAATTGTAACAAACCTTTTCGAAATGAATACTGGAACATATTTAACACTTTACGCTTTCTGAATCTTCGAAGCACTGTTATAAACATGTGTATCCAGTATGTTTACATAGTTCAAAGGGTAAATTGTAATTTACGACAGTCAAGAAATGTAAACATTACAGCTATGGAGCTATTTAGATTCCCTTGCGGTTGGGCAGCCCCCGTCTAATAATAAATATAAAGTGACTAACCCGTTTTCGCTAGTTCGACATTATGTCTAATATAATCTGTATGCTTTTGATACTTGAAATATCTAATAGCATGACAAAAGCTTCTGAGTTCTTATTTTTACACTCGTGTTCTGAGTCATTCTTCTGATAACGGCCTGTTTTACATCAACATGCTGTACACATTCACTGGGAGGAAGTCTTGTGTATTATCTTTATTCATTGTCCTGTTCCTGTAGGAAAGCTTTAAATGGAAAGATTTTCTCTATCGCTAGGTCAAGGATAGTTTGAAAATCTGTGTTTAAACTAAATGCAACCTTGTACATTTTGTTAGAAATTTGGGTAGGTTGTGAACCAAACCCTAATGTGAAATATCACAGGGACATTTGTCTTGGGATACGAAGTGTGGAAACATTTCACAAGTAAAGTACCCGAAGTGAGGACTCGAGTTGCTCATCAAGTGATACCTTAAATTGAAGCTAGTGACGAGTATAGTACATCTGTGAAATCCTAGCTGCAGAGCTCCAGAAAGAAAAAGGTTATGGCGGGTCAAAGTTCAAAGAGTGGAGTTCCTTGTCAAATCGACTTTGATCAGCATTTAATACTTGACGAGGATTCAGGTCTTCTAGTAACATAAGTTCTTTCATGGACGTAATAAATGTCGTAGATAAGTGATGTAATTCAGCCTCTTTTGATTTCCACGTTTTGCTAACCCTATGCATGATAGAATGACAGACGATATTGTTTCTCTTTTTAAAATTAGACAGCCAGTGACGAGATGCCTTGAATTGTAGAGTATTATCCGGATCTAGCTCTTTACTTATCTGAAGAGCCCAAAAGCGAAGAGTTCTGTCGTGTATAATTGCACATCTCTCGACCATTTCTTTGAATTTATCGTGAACTGCTGCATTAAGTTTCTTATAAATGGGTTTTTGCCTTTTTTTCTCATATTCAAAGAGGACGTTTTTCGATTGAATTAATCTATACTGTGACTTGACAGATGAAAATTTCCTTCGTTTCTTTTCCGGGTTCTCATTGTGTGTCCAAAACATGTAAGCTGCTTCTTTATAATCATCGTCCAAGATGTGTTTTTGTTTTTTTTGGCGAAGGCTGACATTCTTCACCTGAAGAAGCTACAGGTGTCGGAGACTCTTGATGTGTTTGAGAACCTTGCGATGTACTTGGCATTTCCTCAGCAAAGACGCCATCACCGTAGTCTCCATCGTCGCTTTCATCACTGTCACCAGCAAATCCAAGAGTTCTAACTTCTTCTATGATTTCCATCTTGTCCTCAAGTATCTCCACTATTTATTTATAGAATGGCTCTCCATACCTATTCATTCTCCTATTAACAAATCCATATTTTTCTCATACAGAGCATGAACGATTCTGCTTCCATTTTCTGGAACGAAAAGAAAAAAGACCTTTTATTGACATCAATAACAGGAGCAAACATGCACAAGGACATTCATACACGAATACAATAAATCGGGATATCAGGCAGAGAGAGGGATATCATTCTACACATTACATTCATTGGGAGCAACGTACGACGTATTACCATCGGGATAATCAGCAAAACATGGACATCACAAGCTTCTAAATTAGCTTTTTATTTGAACTTTGACCCGCCATAACCTTGTTATTACTGGAGCTCTGCAGCTAGGATTTCACAGGTGTACTATACTCGTCACTAGCTTCAATTTAAGGTATCACTTGATGAGCAACTCGAGTCCTCACTTCGGGTACTTTACTTGTCAGTTGGATGCTCGATCGGGGGATGGAGCTTTCCTCTCGACTGCAGAGCGGTCTTTCCACCAGTAAGCCTCATTAGTTCGAATTTAATTGCCATAACTGCATATAATTGCGTATCTATGCACTTATATGTCTTTATCGTTTTATAACAATTATCAAACAGGACCGTGTATGCTTAATATAAATTAGTGTTATGGTTACCTCGTACCTATGTCACAGATTCATTGCATTGAACACAATGTACTTATCCATGCACTACGAAGGTCATTGCGAGCGGCCATTAAGGATTGCTCGGCGCACATACTTAAGAGGCTATCCCTTCTCGCACGTTTCGATAAAGTCGATATCGCACGGGAGGAAATTCATGCAGACACAAAATAATGCCGAGTAAGCGAAAGTGGGTTAATTAAACCCAGATTATATCTCATGATTGCATCTTCCTATCGCCTTATCTGACACATTCTAATTCCCGCCCTTCTGCTACCGTAGAGTTCCCTCTTCTTCACTGGTCTTTCTGCTTTATTCTCCATTAATTCGAGACGGCAATGCTTACATTTTTCAATACTAACGAATTTAAAAAAAATACCTATTAGTTTACCCCTCTAAAAGGACTGGGAAGGCCTCTGGACAAGGTGAACCAATGGTGATTTGTCATTACCTTTCTCTGGATCAGAAGTGAAGTAAAAAGAGGAACATCCACACCCTGAATGGATTTTGAACTCATAAAGCTGTGTCGGCCGCGTTCGCAGAAGAATTCCTTAATGAGCACATCTACCTATGTGGCCAGGGGTCTTACGCAGTTAACGGCTACAGATGTCAATATTTTCATTGTGCAATATTTATTCTGCTAGACTTTTTTCATTCAACCGCACCTGGAGTTAATTTAAACGTTGCCTAAAAAGCAAATGTAAGTATAATAACATATGATATAGATTTCATATAAATATTATCTGTATGGTGTACATAAAACAATAGGGATTTTGTGGTTTTCTTCCATACGAAAGATGGCGGATGGCCGCACTGGACGATTGACGGGCGGCCATTTTCAGCTTCAAAATTTGGAAGCTTGGGCGTCTCCTTCTATCTAATTCCTCCAAGGGACTACATATGAGCTGCCGCTGGGTTTTCTTTCTCTGCGAAAGTCATAAATCATATTTAGGCACGGCTCGTGTCGGCCCGGTAAAAATATATATATTTAAATATAGTTTTAATGGTAAATAATATGTTGAAAGAGTGCTATAGATAGAGACAGAAAAATATCGCGACATTATCATAAGGCTATTTATTGTGTGTGTTTGGCAAAATCTCTGGTGAAAGGCTTTGTGAAAACAAGTCGAACACGTGCAATATTATTCCACCAAAAATCTTACTATCGGACAGAGCAAAGTAAAGTTTCAAACGCAAACTGTAAGAATTCGTTTTCAAAGTTTTCCTGCGAGGTAACGAACAATCGAACCATGATAAATTTGGAGCTGCTTTCATCACATGCCTACGAAAATTCAGCTGAATAATTAAGAAATAAATTGCTTCATGGTTGTACATGTGCTTATTAAAATTTTGATAATTGTTTTTGCCAATGGGACAGAAGTACGTGAAAAAACTTGAATAAATAAATATATAGCCTAATTAACAGAGATACACTTTTTCTAGGTTAGCATGGTTTATGTCTAAAGTTTTAAAATGTCATTAGAACACATAATTAATTTTTAGTTACTCACGAAATTTGTCCTCATGCTCACGAAATTAAAACACTTTTACTAGCGAAATTCTACTCTGTCTAGCTATAGATATGATAAAGTAACATGTTATTTATCAGAGTACAAAATACCAAATTCATACATGTAATGGATGAAAAGATTAAAGCTAAATAAAATTGTTATGGAATTTTCCACGTAAAACTCAACTGCTTTTTGCCAATAAACATACACGTACGTACATTTGTAATTTATAATACATGCAACTGAAATTTGGTCAAGTGGATGTATAAGTAGTGTAGAGCGAAGAACAATAGTTCATATGAATATTTGCAAGTTAATATACGTTTATTAGTTTTTGTTTTCAAAGCTAAATACACCTTATGGAAATTTAACATTGAATAACGAAAGGATGAGCCGCCTTAAGTTGAAGTCTCTTCGAATGACAATATTCCTCTTGAGAATGGATGTGTTGACGTAGTAGTTGAATATCTAAGTGTGAGGTAATTTTTCGGAATATTTTGAAATCACAGCAAAGAGTAGTTTTTGGAATGGGTTCACAGAGAGGAAATATAATTTATAAACATTTGGAACAAAAGAGGTCTGAGATTAGATCCTTGGGGGACTCCATAATCCTCAGATATGACTCCTTCGTAAATAAACATGGTATATCCGGTTTTCTAAATACGGCATGAGCCGAAAACGTTTCGAATGAAGTTAATAGAGTTTAATTTACTTAAGGTGTCCTGATTGATTTTAACAATGTCTAGAAGTAACAAGAAATGAATAAGCTATGAAAGAACGAAGCCAATGAAGAAAACTAAAGTAACTGTGTAAAAAGGGGTCTCCAAACTGTTTTTTGTCAGCGGGTCAAATTGGCTAAGGAGGAAGAGGGCTAGGTCCGCCTTATAAAGCATCAACTCAAAAGTAATGTAGTAATTATTTTGTAAGATGTATTAATACAAAATGATGCGTATATGTCTGTATACCATTGAAGAACCAAATTGCTTCTTCTGGTTTAAATTGTTTTCTTTTGGATCCAATGTAGAATACTGTAATTTTTTTATTTGTTTCGGGGTCAGTCAAAATCGCCAAGCGGGCCGTAGGGTGTAAAAAATGCGGACGAACGTTGACACTAAATAGGGTGAATATATTACCAAAGTTTCGGTACACAATCCTAGTCTGTGATACGTTGGTTACAGATTATATTAAATGAACTGTGTGTAACATATGTTACAATGCAGGGATGAAACGAAACGTAATATATACATTTTCAGAAAGTTTATTTGTTTCCTTTTGTTTGTAAGAAAATGAACATTTAAATAATGGCACCAATGCATTTAGTTCTTATGGTTTTCGATTACATTAAATATCATCTGAACATATCTTAAATGTGTGTTTTTTTTAGTACATAACAGTTCAATTTTATAAGGAATATTGAGCTTGTGCAGAGAAGTTTACAAATGGTAATTCTGCATAGCGAGAGTCATTTCTCTTGGGAAGAATAGAAGAAGACCTTTCACATATTAACACCTTCAGAATAATCTACAACCAGCTGAAATAATCACTCTGGAACGTTGTAGTCAAGAACACAGCCAAAATTAGTTTTTATTACATATTTTTCTGTTAGACATTACTTGGTCTTCTAGTGGAAGAAATGACATTATAATAACATCTTGTTTCCTTGACTTGAGGGGCTATTAACTAGTTGTAGAGAAAGACATATGTCCAAGAATACATTAACATACTTCACAAAAACTGAGGACTCATACATAATACATTTTTTTTTAAATACAGAAAAAATTCAGACAATATTAATGATTGTCACTCACCATTTTCACAAAATACATTAAGATCACTCTTTCCTTCTCAGATCTAATCTAAACAACATAACGTCTTATGTTTCTTCCTTGTTATTCATAATTTTAAGTCTCTTTAACGATATTTGTACTAATTCCATCGAAACTTTGATATTCGTCTACTTAAACAGATTCAGTACGAATATGATTGATTTCTAAACTACTTTACTACGTCACTACCAACAATTACTTCTACTTTCCCATTCACCATCTTTCAACCCTTTGGAATGCATAGAAACCTTCACCTACACTTCCTTCCCTGAGATCTTTCTTATAGCAGTAGGTATTGCGCGTTTTCCCACATATTATAAATTACTGGCACAATCAATTTACTAAGTACAAAATTTGCTGATGAGAATATTCTGATTAAACTGATCAGGAAACTTACGACACAAAACTTTTCCTACTTTACAGAAAAAAAGAAGGACTAGTCGAGGACAACAGAAAGTATCAACATTTGAAATTTATTAGACCAACTAGTCACAAGAGTACCTTACTTGACTAAATGACTAATTACGTACATAACGAAAGATGTTTTAAAAATCCCTACAACACTGAAATAATGATCTGTTCACAGAATTAAAAAAAAGCCACATTAAGACAAACTCGTAAATGACTTTACCCGTTATGAATTATTCGCACACTGTTCCCAATAATATGGACCAAGGTTTATTTACCCCTTTAAGATAATTTGCTAACATTTTGGTCTATTTGTTTCACTGATACATAAGATGGTTAGAAAAGTGAACTCGTCTTTGATTTAAACTAATCAACTTTTACCTCAGAAAATTTAAACGAACGGTTAATGTTTCACAGAATTTGTGTTTATAACAACTAGAGCTCGAGCAATAAAACGAATGATAACAATGCAGCACAGGGATTACAATTACACTGGACACGCTTTAACACTATCATTTTATTTGTATTAAATTCAGTGTAATGCTTGGGCTGAAGTTTGTTTATATTCATTTCCTTTGGATTGTTTTCACGCATAGCATTTCGCTCACTGCTGTTGGTTGTACATTGACTCACTTTGGAGAACCTTGAATCAACAGGATTTTTATATTAAAAAATCAACGCTACTCGTATTATTCATTAGTGGTAGAATTGTAATAAAGTAACATAATATTCCAATAGCTGTACGATTTGCTATTTATTTTGAACCCTCGTTCGCTGCCGAGGCTAATTATCCAACGAAAGTAAGTCAATTGTCGAAACCCCCGTTGTTCTCCATGCGTAGAAAGATAATTGGTCTATTTGAGCACAAAACAATTACAATCTTTTAGAAATTACTGTTTTCTTGTTTCAAGTTTCACACTTCAGGTCGTTGAAAGCACAATAACCTAATAATAATATCGTCTAGTTTACAAACATTTTTTTTATTTGTAATAACACTATTGCTGGGACTTTTAAACGATTTCTCCGGGCTTGGAAGTTGTTAAAAAGGATTAAAAAAAAAGTTAGGACACCGTATTTCTACTTATTACCATCGATTCCCAAGCTACATTTGTTCAATTATGAAATATTTTACACCATGTTTTTATATACACACGTACTACATTCCCCTTCACATGCTCAAACAGGCATTCTATGAGAACCAATACATTACATACATATACAAGTATATCCTAAAGTTACCCTATAAGTTCAATACAATACAAATTATTATGTTCCTAATTGAAACAAGACATTGCTGATACATATCTCTGTGGAAGCTATGCAATGTTCCAAGACTATTGGCCACTGTTTGTACTTTTAGTGAAACAATATCATTTTACTCCTGGTATTGGAATATTACGTTGTTTTTCGATAAACTGGTTGTACATCTGATACACTCAGACGCCTCAGTCACCAGATATTTAGAAAAGAGAGTGCCTGTATGAGTTGTAGTTCATGTAAATGAATGCATAAGAAACAGCCATGTATTTAATAGACTCTGTTTTGATCAGAATAATCTTGATTTTGAAGGGAAAGGGAACAATCGACTCTATTTTCTTTATTAAGAGCAATGGATAATAGAACAGTACGATGTAGTTGTTTATTGATTTGCGCAAAGCATTCGTAATAGTCAAGTAAGAAATCTTAATGAGGGGAACATTTGCACATATGACGTGAAAACAAAAAGTTGAAAATAGTGTGAAAGAGAAATAATTGTGGGATAAAGCCTAGATGATACTTTAGGTAATAAAAGTCTAGATTTGATTGTAATAAATTGTTCACGGTCGAAGTTGATTTAAAAACAGTCAAGATAAAAGCAGCATATGAAACGTGCCTAGTGATTCGAAATAGTAAGTGGATTATGAAAGTAGTTGATGAAGCAACACTAGTGCCGTCCCCTGTGGGTCTAACGCGTGAGGCTAGTAGCGTCCAGGCATGCATGCATGTCTGCGGATTTTAAAGAATTGTACTCATACACATACGAAGCCAACACAGTTACTAACATGACCCGAACAAAATAAAGCTGATCAAAGTTTATGGAACAACGGTATCTGACTCGTACGAGGATCCGGTACCAGAAACTCAAAGTTACTTCAAGGAAGCGAAAGAAAACAATATGAGTGAGCGCTTAACTGTGATCAGGTTGAGGAAATTTCTACAAGAATGATGATAGAAATGCCAATGATTTTTAGAAATCTCTAGAGAAAAGTTCACTGGAGTATTCCTCACAGGGCTGCGTTCCTTCGTCTGTCACATATACATCCATACGTACGTTTCTCTGATCTTTTCATATAGTAACGGTGAGAAGGAAATTTAAGAGAACATGTAAAAGAGTTACGCAGGGATTTTGCATTTCTTCAAGTTTCATGTGTTGTGAAAAATGCCAGGAAGTTATAGTTCTTAAGTGAATCTTGTGAAGACGTATTCATATTTCATAAATAATCATACAAGAACGCTGAGGTTCTTTGTAAGCAGCCAAGGTACGCACTCATGATCTTCACATTTAAAAGAACGAATGAAATGGAATGTGACCATTAAACTAATATACTATGAACCTAGTTTTTCACTACAAACAAACATAAAAAAAGAATAAAGTTCGTAATTTTATACTTGAACATCATATAAACGAACTCCCTCACACGCACTCATTTGCACATCTACAACACAAGTTTACAAATGAATAACTTCAATATTAATAATGATAATAACCATACAAAAATGTTGTCATCCATCCACACTAGCGAACTTTATCGTGATCAATGTTCGTCACACAAAAGGTCGATTAATTATGTAGTTGATGAGGATGACTGGCACGAGTACAGAGATCATTGGCAGCGCCTTCACTACAGCCGCTGGGTTGCAACCATCAGATGAACACGTGTAGACGCAGGAACGGTACTCTTCTCGATCACCCGGTTGCTTGATGTAGTTGCAGTAGGTGCCCAAGTCTCTGGATGAGCAAAATCGTTTCGTTCCCAGTCCGCCTACAAACAAATTGAAATTAAAAACGTTAATTATTTGTCATGTAATATGTCTTTACAATATAAAATTAAGAGGAAAAAAAAGTAACCTTATTTTGAAACATTAATTGCAAATGAAAGCAACGCAACAACTACTATCGTTACCATCGCATTCTGATTCACAATCTGGCCTAGAGCTGAGGAGGAGGGGAGTGTTTGAAAGATAGGGCAAAGTCACGCCCACGCACAATAACAGTGTGATTTCTATCTCCTCGCATTCATATGCTATCTGTCTCATCTATCCCATCCCAAGTTTGTTTTTAGAGGGATCCTCAAAGCAGTCCTCCGTGGACAATCAATGCTACATCAGATGAGAGACGGATTGCAGGTGAATGCAAGTAGATCAGGCCAAAATTGTCTGCGTTTGATTATCCTCTTTCAATGACCTCCTTCAAATGACTAATATTTTGTAAGAGGATAAATTGTTTAAGGCCACAATTCTAACACTTTGCATCAATAATATTTATACTTTATTTAATGTGGTAAATGTTAACGCCTTATCTTTCCTACTGTACTGGGCTACAACAGCCTGCAATATAAGCGTCCAATTTAACGTTGATTCTCGCACATATCTAGGAATATCATAGTTTCATCAGGTTCTTACAAAAATATAAAAAAATCAGAGTTCCTTTAGCATATTGCATGGCATTGTGAAGATACTTATGATGTTTTGCCTTTAGATATGAGGATTAATAGAATAGAATTTTTCTTTAAAAAAATTGGCTACGTGGCTTATTAAAATAATCTTGTGTTTTTCAGGGGAAAATGCTTCAGGAAGACTATTTGTTTACCTTTACAATCCCATATGTTATGTTTATGGCTCTATTGAGTCATTTTTTTTTTTTTTTTAACGTGATGAAACCACGATATTCCTAGAAATGAATGAAAATTTACGATAAATTGGAAACTTATTTTGTAGGCTGCGTAACCAAGTACTGATGCCTCTTAACCATGAATCTTTTTTGTTATACTGAGCAAAAATAAAAACCATTTATACAATTAACTAAACATACAAATATACTCATGAGTTCTGGTTAGAAATCCATAACTACAACAGACAATGAAGCTAATTTATTGTAATCCCAACCGCTCATTAATTCACATTACTATGTACTTGTATGCTCGCTCTGTTTTATCTGACAGCAATGCATACAAGACTGGTATAACCAATGCCTTATCATGTGCACTTCCTATATCTGCATGTATGGTGTACAATGGGGAAAATACTTGCAGGAACTCTTTAAACGTTCCGTCAAAAAACCATTGATCGCTATCCTTCAGTGCTGGCTTCCCACCACCCTTTCAAGCAACTTTAGGTGACCATTAACAGAGGCAGGTGCTCCCATCTAGTTGGAAGCCGGAAACTAATACTAAATTAAAAATTTATTTAATTCATCTTCCTATTCTTTTAAACAATGGGCTCCGATTTGATTAACAAAGCTCTTATTTTATACTTTTCTCTTTTTCTGTTCTTACTTAGTTCACATTTGTCCTGTTTCCTCCCTCTCGTGTCATGCATTGACTCACGTGATTGACAAGTGGACCGTGTGAAAATGTACGACACTTGCAGAATGATTAATCCGATAATCAGGACCGTGAGATATTGCTCGATAATAGTCACAGTGAGAAATTGCACCGTGTGAAAATGCACAACAACATTCGACGTAAGTCAGCAGTTTCACAGTGCATCGTAGAACGTCTGGACTAGGCATGTTGCTAACTGATTTTTTTTTTTTAATATTTACGGCCATTAGGAACTTTTTGGTTCTAGACGATTGCAAACTTTGAGACTTGGTGGCCTGAGCCAAAGTTGCTTTGCTAACTAACTCTATCACATGGCTTATGGAACTCGCAAGTTCATCGCCGCAGTAACAAACTTTCGCCATTGAATTCTATCCTGGACATCAAGCCAGTTTTCATCACGAACATCTACTTTTCGAAGATTTATTCTAATATTGTCCTCCCAATGACGTCTCGGTCTTCCCAATGACCTCCTTCCATCCAGTTTTCCAACCAGGATAGAATACAATCTTCGTTTTCCCCCAGCCGAGCTATATGGCCTGCCCACCTTAGTCGTCGCGATTTCATTATTTTTACAACATCTAGTAAATCGTACAGTCCGTGGAGTTCTTCATTATGCAGTCTCCTCCATTTTCCCAGTCATCTCGTCCCGTATATCTTTCTCAAAACCTTATTTTCAAACACACGTAATGTATGTTCATCTGCTAGGGTCGTACTCCAACTTTCGGAACCATAAAGTATTACTTTCGGAACCGTTCTGTATATTTTCAATTTTAACTTTCTTGATATTAATCGCGAGGTTAAAAGTTTCTGGACTGAATAGAAACATGCGTTGCCCGATACTGAACGACTTTTTATTTCTTCCGTGACCTCATTTTTGCTCGTTACATATGCTCCCAAGTATTTAAATTTGTTTACTTTCTCTATGACCTCATCTCTAATTCTTATATTTTCATTTCCTTCATTCCCTTGTTTCGGCTTGTTATCATGTATTTTGTTTTATCTATGTTTACCTGTAGACCTATCTCATAGCACTTTGTAGTGCATCTGTATCGTCCCCTATTAAATCTACATCATCCACGTACACGAACAGTTGATTCAAACCATTCAGTGATAGTCCCATTTTGTATCTTTTAATTTTTAAAACCACATATTCTAACGTAAAGTTAAAAGGTAGTGGTGATAAGGCATCACATTGTTTCAAACCGTTGCGAATCTTGAAACTATCTGACCTATCCGTACTCTGCTTATGGGGTCGCTGAGACATATCTTCATTAGTTGAACCAATTTCTTCGGAATTCCAGTTCGTACCAGGATACTGTATAACTTTTCTCTTTTGATAGAATCATATGCTTTCTTAAAATCAATGAATAGCCGGTAACCGTCCCATTGTATTCCCTTTTCTTCTCCAAAATTTGTCTCAAGGAAAAATCTGGTCCAACGTGGATCTATTTCTCCTAAATCCACATTAGTGATCTCCAATTATTTCATCTACGTATATACTTAGGCGCCGGGTTGGAGTTACTGGTCTCCTACCAGGCGCCTCCCCAGGTGGCTGATAGGGGAATGCCGACCAGATATGGTGGGTATCGGAAATATTCCGGCGCAGACCAAAACCAGTACTGCTGCCTTGCAGTTAGTAGAGGGACCTACAAAGGCTAGGGGAAGATAACCACGAACAAAAATATCATGGCGAGGGGAAGCAGCATCACCATTACCACTCTGAGGCTTAACATGAATGACATCGGCAAGGCTCAGAGATGGACAGAGGATGACATCTTGAATGTCTACCTTTACTGCGAGGTCGTAGAGCTGACAACTCTACACCGCTAAAACATATCAAGAAATAGTAACAGATGGTTCATGGATTCTCCTGGGGTAAAATATTCCGGAGAAAAACTAGTCCCTCATTCGGATCTCCGAACTGGGACTGCTTCACTGGGCTCCAAGAACAGGATTAAGAAATACCTTCGAATAGGAACGTGGAATGTACGAACATTATACCAAACGGGCGCTCTTCAGGTGGCGGTACGCGAGACCGAGAAGTGCGAACTAGCCATATTAGCGATACAAGAAGTTCGGTGGGAGGGTCAAGATAGCATCCGACAGGGCAAGTACACTTTCTACTACGGGGGAACACAGTCTCACGATTTCGGAACAGGATTCCTCATTAAGAAAAGTATCCTTCAGGCGGTTCAGAATACAGAATTCGTAATCGAAAGGCTATCGTACGTTACGATACGTACTCGATGGGGCAACGCGGTTTTATTAAACGTCTATGCTCCGACCGAGGTGGCTACTGATAACGATAAAGATATATTCTACGATGAGCTAGAAAGACTGTTTGACCGATTACCGAAGTATAATTCGAAAATTGTGTTGGGTGATTTCAATGCAAAGGTAGGGAGGGAAGAAAAATACAGACCCACTCTAGGCAAATACAGTCTTCACGAAAAGACCAACAACAATGGAGAAAGACTGATAACTTTCGCGATTTCGAAAAACCTACTGGTAAAGAGCACGTACCTTGAACACAAAGACATACACAAATACACATGGGTATCTCCGGACGGCAAAACTCTCAACCAGATCGATCACGTATTAGTAGACAGACGAAGACACACCAACATAATGGACGTTAGGTCGTACGGAGGAGCGGAAGGTGACACCGACCATCAATTAGTGATCACAAAAGTAAGGGAAAAGTTATGAACCGCGAACAGAGAAAACAAGGGGCCAAAACAACTGAAATTCGAAGTGAAACGATTAAATAATCCGAGTATGAAAGCAGATTTCCAACTCAAACTCTCAAATAGGTTCGAAATCCTAGCCGACTCGAGTAATAATAATGATGATATTAATAATGAAATTGATGTAAGTAAGATGTGGGAGGCAATTCGTGAAACAATTAAGAGCGCAGCGAAGAAACGTGCAAGTGAGAAGAAACAACAAAAAAACAAACCTTGGTTTGATGAAGAATGCCTTAAGCTTAATGAGGAACGAAAACAAGCAAGGCAACGATGGTTAAGTACTAAAAGCGAAGCAAATACGAACCACTGCAGTAACGCGAAACGAGACGCCACACTCGGGTTCAGAAACAAAAAGCGAGAATATCTGACGCACAAGATTCAGGAGATAGAGGAAAACGGGAAGACAAATAACATACGAGATCTATACAAAGGGGTAAA
>JAGDQP010007969.1:0-60332 GCA_022664845.1 Lepisma saccharinum | reverse complement strand
GTAAACTTTGAACTTGAAGCTTTGCCTCTCCCTTACCTTATCCGACCTGAATCTGAGATGCTTAAAAGCCATAAATAAAAATAAAAATAAAATTTCCTAACTCACGATAAATGTAAATACAGCATTTTTTTTAAAAGACATTTTTAATCGATATCTACTTGATTCCGGAGGAAGGGAGCATGTGAGTATGAAATTTACGTGAAATGCATATAAGTTTGCCTAAAATTATATTAATAAAGAAAATCTAAATTTCAGGAAGTGAAGAGGACGTTTTATGACTAATACATTGCTGTATTGTTTTTAAATTTCTCTATTTACCTTAGACGTATCCATAACATCAGTGGAAATGGCGCAAATTTATGTTTTTGTGTAAGACAGTAACGATGAAATAGGCATATTATAAAGTTTGTGGATTTTGGTATTTCTCATGAAACGTACATATAAAACTTTATTTTCAACTAAGTACTAAGGAAAAAAAAATAGGTTTTTATCTGAAAATCCGCGGTCTACTGATAACCAAGTACTATAACATTTATTTTGTATAAAATTAAGTTTCATACTGTCTTAGATTTGATCGCACGACAAGCTAAACTAATTTAGAACAGAAAATCACGTAGGATTGCTCTTCCTTATAACCATTTTTATGAAATATTTGGAATTGACATCTCATTTAAATTGAGGTAATAATTTGTCTTTTATACTATTGTAAATGTCTTGGTTTTAAAACTTTTTTTTTCTGCATTGACTGCTTTTATAATTATATTATTTGACAATCCAGTGTTAAATGACTATTATTGCTTTGACTAGGTTCGTTTTATGAGGTAATGATCAAGTGAATAAATAAATTGTAAATAAAACAAGTCTATACAATGTGTATCGTGGTAAACAACAACAAAATGAAAAGGTAGAGTTTTTAAAAACTTGTCATTTATTTTGTTTTTATATTTTTACAGGTCTCTCAAGAAGATGGGTTACCTACGTCAATTTGTGTGTCTTGTGCCAATAAACTGGATTCCTTTGATAAGTTTCGAAATATGTGCCACAAGTCAGAAAGTTTTCTGCTGATGAAGATTGTCTTCAGGAGAGGTTTCACCGTCAGAGCCATTTCCAAAACACAGGTGAATATATTACTAAACAACAAAAGGAATTACATATGTGTGGCCTGTGCTGAGGCTAAAAGTAATTAGTATGTCATATGCAGAAGGTAAACAAGGTAGGAAAAAAAAAAGGATACTTAGTGGAATCTTGAGATAGGAGCACACGAACTTCACAAACACTAGAGAAAATTAGTACGTTTCGCAATTGTGTTTTCAACTGGTAGGAAGGAAAGTGACGAGCGGATAGGTGCGGGAGTGGTGTTAAGAAAACGCCATATTGCCAGTGAAGCTGGGTGACAGTGTGGCCAGGCTATGGAGGCGGGAAAATGACTCAGAAAGGTTACTAGGAGCAGGTCAGGGGCTTCCTGAAGGAATGAGAGGGTAAGAATCGGAGGGGAGGATGAACATAATAATAACAATAATGATAAAGATGGAGAGGAGAATAAAGAAACAATATAGAAAGATAGAATAAAATAAAAGTGCAACTAGAGACGGAACAAAGAAGAAAAAGGAAGAAAGAAGACGGCACTGCGTTGCAAGATGTTACAGGCAGTTGAGGCCGGGTTCATGGTTGGCGGAAAGGATGGAGATGTAGTCTGATCCCATCTCTTTCTTACTGTGGCAGGTGAGTCAGGGTACAGGATTCTAACCCGAAAGGTTTCGTCAAAGGTGCAACCGTGATAAGAAGTGTGTTCGGATATGGGAAGGTGCGGAAGTTGAGATTTGGAGGAGTGGCGAATGTTGTTGATGCGGAAAGTTAGAGAAGTTTGAGTTTCGCCAACGTAGAAGGCGGATCATAGGTTACAGAATAGGAGATAAACGGGGTTGGAAGATATGCAACTAGCGGAGTCGCTGAAAGAGTACGTCTTGTGAGTGACAGGATGTACAAAAGAAAGACAGGGATCAAAAATAGGGCAGGTGTTGCAGCGGGTCTATTGCACTTGCTAGGTTTGGAGGGAGGGGGCGGGATTGATCCAGTTCTGGTGAAGAATTGTGTTGAGATTCGGAGGTCTGCGGTAGACTATTTTGGGACACGACGGTAAAACTCTTTCAGTTTGAGGCGACGCAGTGAGTATGGGGTGTGCCAGTTTGAGGAGGAAAATTTATGAGAGAAATGAAGGAATATACTTACAGCTTATTTGTTCCGTATTAGGGCACATTTATATACAAATATATACAGGTCACTACTGTATTTCGAGTCCACTGTAGGCTTATAATCATGCAGAGAGAAGAAACCAACGTGCACGTGTAGAATAAGCACAAGGTTGAAAAGACAGTAGTGATACGTAGCGGACGACGCATCAAGCTTCGAGAACAACTGACTGCTGTTTAGTGCGCCATGTATGTTACTTCCTTATACACCAACATTCCTCATGCCCATGGCCTAGCAACTATGGAATTTTTCCTTAAGCAGAGGCCCTCATATCCCAACCACAGCTTTCCTTCTTAACCTGGCCAACCTACTTCTCACATGTAACAACTTCACCTTTGACGACAAACGCTACCTTCAGATTCAAGGCACAGCATGCTAATCTGTTTATGAGCAAGCTCGAATATGATTTCCTGCAAACTTAATCCTTGACTCCACTACTTTGGAGAAGGTTCTTGGATGATATCGTGATGTTATGGACTCATGATAAAACCAATCTCATGGACTAGACTCATGGTAAATACTTTAAGGAGGTTGGGACTGTTACTTTCACTGTAACAACAACAGAAAGTTGTTTTTGAAAGTTCACCGTATTTGGACACAGTTTTTTCAAAAACACGTTAAAAAAATATTTTCTTAGTATAGTTGAAACATCCGTATTTTCTGAAAGTTGACCAAGTTTTGTTATCGGTCAGTGATTGGTTTTATTTTGAAAAGTCGGCCATATTTTGGACGCCATTTTCTCGTAGGACATAATTCTCGAAACAACTGATTTTTCAGTATAGTAGAGAAACTTACATGTTCTAAAAGTGAAAAAGTTTCATAATCGACCAGGCATTCCTTTACATTTTACGGCTAAATGTTTCCTTTTTTTCCACTATACTGAAATACAATTTTTAGTGTGTGTTTTTTGAGAAAGTGGCGTCCAAATATGGCCGACTATTCGAGTAACTAAATTTTGCAGGAACATTTCGCCATAAATCTAAACAAAAGCACAGGTCGATAACAAAACTTAGTCAACTTTTAGAACACACATGTGTCTTAACTATATTTATAGTGAAAAAATATTTTAAAAAATGTGATTTTTTTTTTTTAGAAAATGGCGTCCAACTATGTGGATTGTTTCGAAAACAATGAACTTTCTGTTGTTGTTACAGTGAAAGGAATAGTTCCAACCTCCTTAAGATATTTTTGGGATAAAGCGCCTAGAGATAAATAAACAAGTACGTACTTTGTTACGGAAGGGAGTAAAAAAATATCTTGAAAGTTGTCAGAATTTCTTTACAAACTGTACACATTTACATGATCAGGTGTCAGAGTAATCTTTGCCATCACAAACTAGATACTAATATGTATCATATAAAAAAGTATAGCTTATTTATGTTAATTAGTTGCTAAGATATGATTTATCAAAAGTAATACAGCATGCCATACTTTGAGCTTCAGTAATTATCAACAATAAACATTAAGAATATCTCGGTTGATTGTTTTCAGAGAAATAAAAAACCGGTTTGTTAAATTTGCATTAAGAGCTGAGAAAAACAATTACGAAAATCTATGACTTCACCGGTACATTTTTCTTGAACTCCCCGAATCGAGAATGGCTGATTTTAAAACTATTTCTACTTTGGTTCTTTTTAAAAACGATCGACCCAACGAATAAAACATAGAGCTGATGCATTGTAAATAAACATAGTTTAATATGTCTTCATCATAATTTTTTTAAAAAAAAGAAAAAGAAAGAAAAAAAGTGGGGCGGGGGACGGAAATAACTGAGTGAAGCTATTGAATAGTAATAGAAAATCTAAATAAGCATTTTCCATTTTCTAATAAGATTTATTTTATTATATTTTTTAAGAAATTATTACAGTGTCGTGGCCTTCGGCCATATGATAACATCTTTTCAAATTCGAACTTTTAAAGCTATAATTTTAAAACCAAATTTGAAATCAGAAAACGTTTCCTTTTTAATACTCTAGTTTTCTCCTATATCTATATAGCTAGGCGATCGAATTGATATAATCTTATTCTATGATCTATTGTGATTCAAGCGAGGACTCATTCGTGATTCTATTATAGTGAGATTCAGGGCTGTAATGATTTAAAGAAAACCCTGGAAAACACATTTTAAAAACTTCTGCTGCTGTACGTTGCCTTTAGTCGCCATGTGATGTCCCTCACGAGTGAAGCAGAGATCACGTGGCATCGCATGCCCAATCTTGTGGAAAAGAGTCTTGGAACTGGAGAGCTAGGGAACCTATGGAAGTTTTCATGGAGTACAAGTTTTCATCCATCGTGAATTTTGTGAACCTGAGGAAGCGTTGTTAGATCGAGTGAAATATAGTGAAGCTTTTTGCGTTGTGTTTGTCATTGTTTGTTACCGCACTTTTTCGTATTTTAATATTAAAACATAAGATTGTACTTATCTATTGTGATTTGAACTCTTCATCGGCCAAAGGCTAAAATAATAATAATAATAAAAAAAAAAAATCAGTTAAATTGAACTGTTTGTATTAAAAAAAAAGCAGATATATTCTGACTTTGCATTACGAATACTGTGTTTCCTTTACATAGTAACTACTCGATGTGTATTTTCATAGTACTGCTGGGTGTTTCAGAAAAGGTGCAACCTCGTTTGATAACGTGTCATTAAATTACTTCTCTTGACAAGGCATCCAAAGTCCATTCATATAAAAACTGCATATGCCATTAATACCTTTACAGTGGATGTTGAAAAGATAGATGTTAGCGTAGATATCGGTTCGTATCCTCTTCGTGACAGTTTCAGTCAACTTTTGAATTGTTTGTTCACTTAAATTTGAAATTCTTCTTTCAACATTAAGCACTTGGAAATTGGATTCAGAACTTACATCTTTCCAATACCCCTAAATAAAGAAATCTATAGTAGAAAGATGTACCGATCGGCCGTAGCACAATTGGTAAAGCGTTGGCTTCTTATTCGAAAGGTCCTCGGTTCGATCCCAACGGCCAACTAGCATGACTGATTTTTATCAGGGTTTTTTTCCTCAGTCACACCAAGCAACTAGCGTGATGGTACGTTCAGCTTGAACACTGATCTGCGTCTATCTGCGGAATAGGTTTCAATAATAAACATATATAGTAAGACCTCGTTTATCCGGACTTGATGGGACCGGATCCATTTCAGATAAACCGGGTTTATTATTTTTTTTTTTTAAATTATAACCGCCCACAAATACAGAAATACAGTAAAAGAATGGTTTATTTGACAAATGATTAAATTTAATTTAATAAATTCAGAACAGATACAGTGCAACACAGCACATTTACACTGCGAATAATTAATTAGACGCACTCATGTGTATACGATGTACAAGCATTTTGAATTACTGACGAAAAATTACATTATTATTTTTCCAAACACCGTTCCGGATAAACGAGGTTTTCATGTACTCTCTCTTGAAACACGACATAGCTGATACAATTCAAATGTTGAGTGAAACGGACATATGCTATTGTTCTCCAAACTACTGAAAGCTGTTGCTCTTCGTTATAATGTTGACAGAGTTATAATCATCTTGCAGCATAACTGTTATCCATGCTTTTCTGATATTCCTTTTTCTTAGGTTAGCACCGTTTACGAAACACCTTGTACTCAAACCTCATACCGCATTTCCATTTTGAACAAATGGAAAATATTTAAATATACTACCAAATTTTTCACAACACAAAATTGAGGCAACAGTAGCCTGCCTCTAGTTAAGTGTATGTCAGGTTTGACGGGGGAAATTAATTTCGCTCATGCTTTTCAGTGTACGAAGGGGCAGGGCACTTTTCTTTGTAAGTATTAGCGGACTTACGCATTTATCTGTCGTCATCCCTAAAACTTGTGACAAGCAGACGCAGTAGCTGTTTGTTCAGCCCATGGAAGGCAGATTAAAAATTCGGATAAGAGACGTATGAAGGCTAAAGTGTTATTCCATATTCTTTTTTGTACATTAGTAGTACTATTGGTAAGGATGAAAAATAAAAAAAAATCCTGTTTTTGTCACTTTTGGTTTTTGAGTTATAAATTGTTAAAAATAAATCGTCCAATTTCTTTGAATAAATTTCAAAAAAACTTTTAAAAGCCTGAAACTCAAAAACTATTTGTGCTAGACAGCTGAAACTTTCACCATTCGTTTCTGAATTTCAGGAGCTGTAATTTGATATATTACTTGGCTTTATTAGACCAATCTTTATATATTTTGAAAAATGAAACAAAACTTGTTTTATGAAGAACTCCATGCCATGTTTTTCTTTTTTTTTTTAAATGTGGAAATTTAAATAGACTAATTTTAATAGAATTTAAGTGAAAAAAATATTATACAACAAAACTAGTAAAAACTAATTAGTCCAGCCTGATCTCTACTTTTTTAAAGGCAGTAACAATTATTATTTTCAAATTATTTAGTTACATACTAATAAACTTACCACTTTAGTATTATAATAAATTAGTAAATATGGTAGTTTTATTAGCCTGTAACTAAATAATTTCAAAATAATAATTCTTACTCTACAAATACAGAAATCAGGCTGGACTGATAAGTGTTTACTAGTTCTACAATATTTTGATTTTAAATTCTATTTACGATTCTAGGCATCTAAGGCTCAGGCTAGGATGGAGGGGGCGGAGGATTGGGAAAGATGTCGGCCGGTTGAAGGTACCTTATCGGCAATTTGCCTAGTGTGACCGATAAAAATCCCTGGAAAAACTTTAGTGAGGATGGTCGGCCGCTGGGATCGAACCTACGACCTTCCAAATGCTCTACCACTGAACTACGGTGGCTCAGTTTGTTCTATAATAGAACTGAAATGAGGATACTGTATGTCACATTTTAATCAATTAAATTTACTTTGCTAAAAGCCATTATGCATACTGCCCTTTAAGCTAATTATACACGTTATTTTTTCAACATGATCCAATTGAAATACCATAATGAAATTTGGCACATACCTTCTAATCAGAAGCACATTGAACATATATTTAAACAATCGATTTTGAGTTTTCAAAAAATAAGTTGTGTTTTATTTTTGAAAAAATATAAGGTCTAATCAAGTCAAGTAATATATCAAGTTACAGCTCTTGAAATTCTAAAAGGAATGGTGCAAGTTTGAGCTGTCTAGGACAAATAGTTTTTGAGTTTCAGTCTTTTAAAGGTTTCCAAACGCGTAAACTATTTTAACAATTAGAATTATTTTAAACAATTTATAACTCAAAAAGCAGAAGTGAGAAAAACATGAAATTTTGTAATTTTGATCTTATAAATGCATAGAACACAATTACCAAATATCACACATTTTGTAATAAATACCTAAGGTCTAAAATTATTTTTATTAGTTGATTTGGTATGGAATGATCCTAAAGTATTATTGCGGGACATCGTGATTGAGATTCGATCCGAAGCAAATGATCGAGAAGATAACTGGAATAAGGATAGCGCGGGCGCTGCTCTCATCATTCTTTTCTGCTGAAATCATGTTCGCCGAGAAATGGTTTCCCTGAAACTGGCTGAAGTCATTAATTAAAATATGTAGAAAGCCGAGACTTGCTCGGAGAATGGGGTACGCTCCCACTAAGTGAGCTTTTCTGAAACACGAGGAGGGTAGATTCACCCCATGTCCTTAGTTCGCTGAAAATAGGCTCTCTTTTGATTCAATCATAGCAGCGCCTCCCCCATAAATGAGTTTTCCCGTAGTCGATACCTATAGAAATATGTTACATCAAAACACAGTAGAATTATCCTATATCATCGAAATCGTTAGGCTTGTTTTGATCGATTGATTGGATTGATATTAACGCTCTAAACAAGCTAGTAAGCGTCGTAAAATAGGGCCTATAGATTTTCGGTAAAGTTATTTCCGAACAACTCCGTTTACCAGTCCCTCCCACTCCTGCCCTTGTACGAGTTTATCAAATCCGGGCTGGAGCTAGCTCAGTGGTAGAGTATTGGCCTAGCATTCGGCAGGTCGTGGGCTCGATCCCAGTGGGCGAGCATTCTGACTGAGGTTTTACCAGGGTTTTTCCTCAGTCACACCAGCACTCAGTCAGGATGGCACCTTTAATATAGACCCTGGCCACACCTTCCCGAATCCTTTCCTATCCCTTATCCCGGCGTGAGCCTTAAATGCCTAAAGGCCAAAAATAAAATTTAAATTCGGGCTGGAGCTAGTGGAGCAGAAAGTAAGTACTGTATCAAAATGGAGACGTTTCAGGTTGAGTAGTGTCCATGTATACTGTGTACCAAGCTAACATGGTCCAGGCGATAATGTTGCGGTCCTCTTTTCGGCAATGGCTGGGTACGCGTGTTTGAAGCCCACGGTCGACCATCCTAACTGCGGTTTACCAGGTTTCCCTTAGTTGTGGCAGGCGAACGCCGGGATAGTACTTTAAGTAAAGCCTTGGCCGATACATTTCTTATCCTGGCATAAAGATGCGAAAAGGCCTTAAACGGATTTTAATGTATTCCTTGTAATTGTTAGTCATTTTCTTGTTTGTGGTGGAAGTAAAGGAGTAAGCAAAGAAAATCCACACTAACGTTTCTTTCATCGATAAGCGAACTTGCGCTTTCATTGACGATCGTAGAACATATGCAGTTTTGTTGTGTGTTAATCCTGTTATAATAGTCTTAAGTGAATCGATCACAGGAGTCGAAAGTGCACAATGACGATTACTTCCACCAAGAGGTTTCGTGTGAACTTATAGTAGCTTGAAACGAATTTTATGTAAACCGAACTGTCACCGGAGGTCTTAGTTCGTGGTCGTGCGTGACATCACGTACTGTTGGTTGATTTGATTTTCATTTAACGTCCTTTTATCAGCAGCAGGGCTATATAAGACGAGACCTACAATTTAAAGTGGGATTCAAACCACTACTCGGGTTTGTATCCGGGTCTGTGAGCTCCCAGCGGTGTTTGAACTCGATCACGTACTCTTGGTCGTCATTGATTAACCGTTACTGTGATACCCAAGCAAGAGCGTGCGTGCCGAGGTCTGGATTCCCCCTACCCTGTTTTCAGTGCCCTTTACCAATTTCCTCAAAGTGAAGACGAAACCAAAACGTCGTCTCACTCTCAATACACGATATTTAACAAACTTCGTAGAAATCGTTATAACAGTGTTATAGATTTTTTTTAAAAACTGATTCCTCGCCACTTCATATTACCATTTCAGCTCAAAACATTGCCTTTATTAAAATTTTTCTTTTTCCAGAATGAAACCGTTGCTAAAACAGAACCAGAGTTGATCACTGGAGATTTGAACAGTGCCAAACATTCACACAGCCCTTTTGTGGAAGTCACACCTAACAACCTTGAAGATTCTGAAGATACCTCCAGTGATAGGAATGTAGTAGAAGAAAAGGCTGTTGTCAGTGAGAATTGTGAAACTGAAACGTGTAGCGATAGGGGCCCAGAAGCAACGACCGTATGCCATAGTGCTGATGGGCCAGCAGTGGGTAGTATTGACTCGAAGACATCAGAAGGTAGTAGTGCAGCGGAAGGTACTTGTCATACTCGAAGTGACATCTTAGGTAGCATAGAGCTTCCTTGCGACCGCACTGAAGAATTGACTTCAGAGGTTGGGGTTGGTATTTTGGAGAAAAATGATGAAAAGATTACTGTGTCTCACAGTGACTCTGGTGGTGTTAAATATAACGTTATTAGCGATATTGGAACTTCAAAGAACGAAGCCGCTGTGCTGCCGACTACTTCCAAAGACTTGGAAAGTTCGCATATTGCAAATGAAGCTGAAAGTGCAAGGTCCGAGACTTTAGTGAAAAGGTGAGTGTTCTTAGAATTTTATCTACCATATTTTGGCGTGTATAAACCACACTCCCTTATAAATATAGGCAGATATAAAAAGCGGTCTATATTTGCTAGGGTTTCCACCTTAAAGCACCCAAGAGTCGTGACACTTGAAACGAAACAGGGCCGCGGTGTCTCAGTGGTAGAGCGCTCATCTCTGGTGTTTGGGGTTCTTGGTTCGATCCCTGCTCGTGCTATGTGGGTTTTGTGGTAAACAAACACCGTGTGCGTGAGTTTTCTCAGTGTTCTCCCATTTCCTCTCCCTTTCTTCATTCCACCAATCATCTCGTCATCATCCATTCAGCCGCAGCCAAAGTTGTCTAAAGGCTTTAAAAATTAAATTCAAATTCACTTGAAGCAAGTGGTGCTTGAGAAGTAAGTGGTACTTACGTTAGCTATACATGAATGGAAAGTTTCTCCCTTTAATTTTCATCAAATTATTTTATTATAAATACATTTATTACAATAATTTCGCTCCAATGATTAGAGACTTGAACAATACAGTTTATTAGTACTTTGTATGATGGCTTTGGTTGTGGAGACATTCTTCAATTAGTCCTCAGTGCGGTGGCTTAAGCTATAATGGAGCTCCATTTCTCCATAACACGTACAATATGTTGGTCTCTCTTGCATGGTCGAGCCGACCGGGTAGCCGTGCGGTCTAAGGTGTTAGGCCAACGACTCAAAGATCCCGGCAGGGGCAGGGTGTCTTTTAACTCGAACGAGATGGATAATCGTAAAGGGCCGAAGTCAGCAGTTACTAGACTGGCCCATATAAAATATGTTTACCAAAGTTTCTTGCATGGACGTGGTTCTTTAAACACTGAATCCTGTAATTTAGACCATAAGCTCCACGGAGTTGAGATCTGTACTTTTTCCTGGGTAGTCCTAAATAGTTTTTTTTTCTTTCTTTCTTTCCGAAAAGTGTGACTGAAGTTTTGGCCGTATGAGCTCTGGCGCCATCCTACCTGAAAACTGTCATGTGGGGATTTAGGAAAAGTCCGTTTTGCAGTGATTGTGCATACACAGGGACAAGATTCTCCCCGTAGTACAAACCATCTAAAGTCTTCTTGGCATCCCCTAAACATGGAGTTCTGTCTTTCCATAACCACAAATGCCACCAACAACCATTATCTTGAATCCTTGACTTGTGCTTTGGACTGCAGAGTTCTTATGTAGATTAGATCTTTGGATACGGCTATTTCGTTTAGTAGACTTTGGGAAAAACTGTGTTAGACATTCATAAGTGAATAAATGTGATCTTTTCTCGTGTCCCCTTCCGTTGGCATCACAAGAGTCTTCAGACGTTTTGACGATCAACAATACATTTTCCTGAAAGCATGTTTTATTAGCTAGGCGCAAGCATGATTGCGTCCATACAAAATCTTTCACAGTCGTTCACCCGATGGTTTTATTTCTCTCCTGGTAGCCGCGAGAAGTTCAAGCGTTTGGTGACTGTACGAAGTTACATGTACCAAACCGATTTTGCCCTACATGATGTGTATGATTTTGTTTTTGAATTTTGGAGAAAGTTCTGTTGGTTGGTGTACTGTTTTTTAGTCATTGACCTCTTCCAATACAAGATGTCACCTTTTTTGGGTGAACGTGGAACGGTGATGTGATGTTAGAAGTGGGTATCCCACTTTCATGTAACCCTTGTATCTGGGAAGGAATATATTCACGCTTTGATGCCATTATCATGGATCTAACCTGAAATGTAAAGGAATAAAAGCATAACCAAAGATAAAAATGGTTGTACTTTTTTTTTTTACTGTAAATCAACACAGGAATCTTACAAGGAGGTGGTGAAAATGTTGCGAACCATAGTTTTCTTACCAATTCAGCATTAGAATTAAGTGACATTGCGTTCTTCTGCTATATGGAGCATTGAAAACATACAAGAAAGTGTTAAGTGCAGAATTACTCGCCTTGTCAAAAATTACTGAAGTTTTGACGATATTCTTCCAGATAACAGTGCACCACTACAATGCGACGTGGAAAGAGAAACTGCTGAAGGAGTGTCAGCAGTAACAGCTCAAAAGTATCTCATGTGAAGTATCTACGCTATCTGTTAGGGGCAAGTGATAGTATCTCCATACTGAAAGAAGCTTCTGTTACTGTTTTGGTAAAAAGGGAAGAAACTTTCCGTCGATTCTATGCGTCCATGAATTACACAGACAATAAAAATGCGGCAACGTTTCGCCGAAAGCATATTCATACAATAGGAGCTGAAATCGGCGGAGAGGAGATAAAGCCATGTTGCCTACTGGAGCCTGGTAAAAGAGTAGCCTTCGTCGAAACGTGTACGGTTTTCTGTGTTTCTGTGTAGCGCCCGTATATTTGCCTTGTTCACCTAAAATATATATATTTTCCCTATATCTCTTTTATAGTTTTCATATATGGACGCTTTTTAGGACCTCTAATCTATGTCCGTTTCCATTCAGTCGGCAAAATGGCATATCTTTAGCACAGGTTCCGCTCCTATCCGCTCTGTCCATTTTCTTTCCTCCCATGTGAAAACGCTTTTGCGAAACGTAACCCTTTTGTTTTGTGTTTGTGAAGTTTCTGCACACCTGTCTTGGTATTCTAATTTATACACTGAATTAGCAAAACTCGTGGGATAGTTACCTAATATCTGGTCGGGCCCCTTTTGTTCTTGCGGAGCGCAGTGATACGGTGTGAAAGTGAGTCTGCAAGTCCCTGGTATACTTCCGGCGGCAGTTGACACCACACAGTCGGCAGAGCGGAAAGCAATTGCAGCCTGTTCGAGTGCGGAGGATCCAGTGCACGGAGCCTGAGTTAAACGGCATCGCAGATATGCCCAGTTGGGTCAAATCAGGGCTCCGGGGTGGCCAGCTCAGTCGTTGGACCTCCGCTGCATGCTCTTCGAACCATTCTCGGACGACATTGGAGCAATGTGGCGGCGCATTGTCATCTTGTAAGACCGCAATATTGTCAGCGTGTTGAAAGGCCAAACAGGTGTAGACAGGGTTCTCACTCACCTGGAAAACCTGAAATAGTCAGGGAATCCAGCTTAGCACTAAAAAGTCCTGGGAAAGTCAGGGAACTTCACTAAAATTGTCTGGAAACCTGGAAAAGTCAGGGAATTTGGTAGCTTATTGTTTGAAGTTCATTTAGCTATAGGAGGCATTTAAGATTAGATCGTTTTTGAAATTACTTGGAGGCTAATGTTCCAACCACGAAGCAATTTAAGAAAAGAATGCAGTGAAATATTTTGATGTATATTTTTTTTTCATGCAACTATGAACTTTATTTTCCCATGGAATTATGATATATATACAAAATGGGGTACCTGGAAATTTCTGAGTAGTGACCTGGAAACGTCAGGGAATTTGATCTTTGCAAATAAGTGGGAACCCTGGTAGATGACCTTCGAGCAGCTGACGATACTGTGGACCATTCAGCGTGTCTTCCAAAGCAATCAGAGGGCCCATTCCATACTAGGAAAACGTGCCGCAGACCATTACTGATACTCCACCGCCATGGACTATGCCCTCTTGGCATGCGGGATCCATTCCTTCATGAGGTTTGCAGTCTGCACCATACACGATACCTCCCATCGGCATGATACAGTTGATACCGTGATTCGTTGGACCAGCTGACGTTGCGCCACTGTTGCAGTGTTCATCCGAGGTGGTTGTTAGCAAATGGAAAGCGGAGTGTCCGATGAAGCGGCGTTAGCAGTGGTACCCGTGTAGGGCGACGGCTCCCATACCCGACGGAACCCCTTTTCCGACATATTGTCCACTGGGAAACGTTTCTAGCGCGGCCAGTGTTTTATTGGGCCGTGATTTCTGTCGCCCTCCTCTCTCTGTTGACCATTCATCCCGTCGCCGGTCTTGGTCATTGAAAGCGGTTGAACGCCCGGTATGGTGTCTGTTGTGGACTGGGACGCCTTCATCGACCCATTCTCGGTACACCCTGGACACAGTTGAACGTGTAAAGTCGAATTCCTGCACCACCGCCTAAAGCGAATTTCCCATGTCGGGCACCCACCACCATGCCCTGTTCGAATGGCGTTAACTCACGACGACGTTGCATTTCACATAAATCACTCACACAGCCACTTCCCACAAGGTCTCACACACAACTGCAGCCGTCGCGAATCTCTGCTGGAGGCGTGGAACACACGTGGTGTCCGCCCGCAAATCAATAACCTGCGATTTTATGAGTTCTGCTAATATATACAAGGTAAATTTATGATAAGAAGAAAGAGAGTTACTTACAGCTTATTGTTCCATAGTCGAACACACACTTAAACACTAATATGTACAGAGTATGTGCGATTTTTTGGTGATTTCACCTTATTTCCAAGTTCCACCCCAAACTTACACGCTGTAGAGCTGCCAATTTATCCAAGCTCCACAAATCCATGCGCTATATAACAGTTAATTGTTCTCCAAACTTGATGCGTTACGTGGCGCCACTGTCCTCTTAGTCTATTTTTTTCTATCCGCGCGTGTTCGCCTTTTCCACACTTAGCAAGAATAAGGTGAAATCACCGAAATATCGCAAGTACTCTGTACATATTAGTGCTTTAGTGGGTGTGTTCGCCTATGGAACAATAACCTGTAAGTAAATCTCTTTCTTCTTATCTAAAATTTACCTTAAATTGCCTTTCCGGCTTTGCTCTGTGTTTATATATTCCTCTAACATTTCGCATCAACAATCATCGCCACTTCTCCAAATCTGAACTTTCGCATCTCCCCATGCCCGAACACACTTCTTATCACGGCTGCACCTTTGACGAAACCATTCGAGTCAGAAACCTGAAAGTCCTGAACCCTGACCCACCTGCCATAGTAAGAAAGAGATGGGAGCAGACGTACATCTCCATCCTTTCCGCCACCAATGAACCCGGCTTCAACTGCCTGTAACTCCTTGCAACGCAGTGCTGTCTTCTTCCTTTCTCTTCCTTGTTCCGTCTCTAGTTGCAGATTTATTTCTATCTTTCTATATTGTTTCGTTGTTCTCCCCTTCATATTCATCATTATTGTTGTTATTATTTCCCCCCCCCCTCCCCTCCGATTCTTTACCCTCTTATTTCTTCAGGCAGCCTAGTACTTTTGCGCTTTCTTCTCCACTTGGTGGTTTCTCAGACTCATCTAGTCATTTTCCCGTCTCCATAACCTGGCCACACTGTCACCCAGCATCATTGGCAATATGGCATTTCCTTAACACCACTCTCGCACCTGTCCATTTCCCTTCCTACCAGTTGAAAACGCAATTGCGAAACGTAATTTTTAATAGTGTTTGTGAAGTTCGAGTGCTCTTATCTCAAGACTTCACTATGTAAGTATCCCTTTTTTCTACCTTGTTTACCATCTTATGTATCTATATATACGGCAAATTTATGAGAACAATGAAGAACTATACTCACAGCTTATCTATTCCGTATTAGAGCACATATATACACAAATATATACATGTCACCTTGTAGCGCTACGCGAGTACCATGATGTAATGGTTCTCCCAACGGACAGGGTGTCCACTACAGTGGTCTTAGACAAAGCTGACTACCTCCAGGAGTCTTACAGCCAACTCTCCGATCTCAACACCTACAAGCTCACCGCCACAGACCTAACCTACACCCACCAACACAACATTTCAGATTTCATTACCGCCAATGGTCCTCGTGAGAGCATATCTGAAATGTCCATAAAGTACTTAACCCTGGAGAGTCCGCGTACCCCGACCTTTTACCTGTTGCTGAAGATCTACAATCCAGGTAACCCAGGCAGACTTAATGTAGCCAGCTATAATTCCCTACTTGATGCATTTCTGCTCGTTTGACTCCTTCCTTCAACCACATGTTCATGCGCTGCCTGCCTACATTCACGACATTTACCACTTCTTAGAAATTCTCTATAAATTACCGCCTCTTCGTTCTGACATACTGCTTTATACCATAGATGTTACTTTGTATACCAACATTCCTCATGCCCATGGCTTAGCAGCTATGGAATTCTTCCTTAACCAGAGACCCAAACCTCATATCCCAACCACAGCTTTCCTTCTTAACCTGGCCAACCTACTTCTCACATGTAACAACTTCATCTTTGACGACGAACACTACCTTCAGATTCGAGGCACAGCCCTGGGTACGACAATGGCACCTTCTTATGCTAATCTGTTTATGGGCAAGCTCGAACATGATTTCCTTCAAACTCTGCCTTTAACCCCACTACTCTTGGTAAGTTTCTTGGATGATGTAAAGATGTTATGGACTCATAGTGAAACCATTCTCATGGCATTCCTAGAGCAGTGAACCAATTCCGTGTTGCCCAGTTCACTTGGTCCATTTCTAACAAAAATGTCACATTCCTTGACTTCAGAAAACAACACCCTCACTACTTCCTTTCACATAAAACCTACCAACCATATGCAGTATTTACACTATTCAGGTTTCCATGCTTACCACACCAAGAAAGCGATTCCTTTCTCCCTTGCCCTCAGAGGACCACGCCTGAATTCCACCTCCTCTGATACTGAAACGTACAACCAACGCCTCCAGGAGGCTCTAGTCAACCGAGGCTACCCATTTAACCTTGTAACCAAACAGATTCGCCGTGCATCCTCACACATTCAACCCTCAAAACCCCAACACTAATACGAACCCACTAGCTCTAATCACCCTACACTCTAATTTTCAGATTCTCCAATCTGACCCAGACAGAAGATCAGTATTCTCCATCAAACCTAGATTAGTTTTTGAACATCCACTTAATCTTAGAAACATCTTGGTCCGTACGAATCCTTCCTCGCCATCATTCCAAACCGGCGCCCATACATGCAAGAGACCCAGATGTAGGACCTGTTCCATTTTCATCACTGCTCCCACAGTAACTATCAATACTGCTAGTGGCCGGTACACCCTAAATCTCAATTGTATGCCACACCTCTAATGTTAAATACATCCTAATCTGCAAGTTCTGTGATGTCTTTTATGAGAGGGAAACAGGCTGTTCCTTTTTTTTATATATAAAGTTACAGTGAAACGAAAAAAAACCTGATAATTAAGTACTTGAGGTAGGCAGGTACCGAGCCGCTGCAGCTGAGTTGGTAGAGAGTTGGCTGAGGTTTGGGAAGGTCCTGAAAACGATTCGTGCGGCCACCCATACTGACAGGTTTTTCCAGGGTTTTTCCTCAGTCATACCGGCCAATACCGGGATGAACCTATTAACTACTTTCGAACAACCCAGCCTGAAATAAAAATTTAAGAAAGGGAGGCAGGTATTTCTTACATTCCGACATCACCAGATGGCGCGCTATACACGTAAACAAGCATGGTCAATGAACGGGGTACTCATATTCCTATTGATCTCGACATAACACCACTTTCCTTTCTTCAGTAGAGACAGTTAGGATCAGTGCTGTGAGTGTCACTATTTAGTAAGTGGTAGGATTCTGATTTTTATTATTGTTTCTTGATATATGCTCAGACAATCGAGTATTTCCCATTGTCCCCCCGCCGTCCCCTTCTGCGATGGTAATGTTGTGGAAAGCGCGTTTGTAAATATTTCGCATCGTTGCCCTATTTATTCTTTACAGTTCACTAGTGAGATGGAGTCGCCGTGGTTGAGGCGATAGCGCGCTTGACTACGAATCAAGCCTCTAGTTCAAATCCCGACCAGGACACTGGAAACTTTTCTTCAATGCTTTTATGCCTGGTGCTCTGAGAGTGTCCTTGGTATTCGTGGATACTTTGGGAGGTAAAAGGGAGTCGTGAATAATTGGAGCGCTATCTCTAAATCCCTCATGCACCGCTCACGGCGCGTTTGCATGGCACAGGTTTTTAAGTTTTTCTTCGTTGTTTGTTTATTGCAAAATTCGCTAGATATATACCCGAATGCTCCAAAGTTGACCATGTTTTTAAAGTAACAAAAATTTGAAATCTATTAAATCAGATTTGGAAGTCATCTTGAGTTCATGCTGTGATGTAGCTTCCGAACACCGCTATTGTATAGCACAGTAGCGGAAGCCCACTTGATTATATTGATCATTCAGCTGTATCTGCAGGTGTCATTGTTGTCTGTTGTTCACTGATGGCACCATTTTTTTTTGTTTCTTTTAAAAAAAATAAAAGTGACAAGAAAATTCCTGTCTTCGGACCAGTAACGACATATTCTGGTTCTTTTTGAGCTAACTTTGAACGAAATTGATCCATATGTTCCATTTCTGCCTGAGGATATCCGCAGCTTATCCTTCAACGAACAGCTTGTCTGATATTGGTTCTCGAGACGAGGGCCATCAGAAAACTTCTGATATGTAGATAAATTAGTAATCAAAGATATGTTTATAATAAAACATCTTTACAGGGACGTAAAAACTGCCATTCACTTTTTCTTTCTGTTTGCTCCTCATTCCTTTTTATTAACTTTGCCCGCATCATCATGTGTTGGAAATCGCGTTTCCGTTAGACTAGTCTTTACCATAAGAGAAAAGATAACTTGAAACTGTCAGGCATTGGCTGAAAGGTAGAAACGGCAACATTTGGGTCTCACAGGACAGGTTCTGACTTTTTGATGGAGTAGTTGTAATGTGACTTCTGTTTTCTCACTACTATTTTCTTCTCAGTATGCTTGTGGATCTTTCGAAACTGACAAATTAGATTATTAGGAGAGATCCAGATAGAGAATTAGCGCTTTGCTGCTGATTGAAACTGATCGATCCGTGTCGTATTATCTTTTTACTTTTCAGAAGTCTACGCAAGTATTTCTTGTTTAATCTTTGCAAACATTTCCTTGGACAATTTCATCTTAACGTCTTTGTGTGGCTGTTACATAGGAATGAAAATTTTCGCCTAACGAAGAAAACTATGTAGGATTGTTGATACACCTGCCAATTTAATTCGTCTTTAAATTTCTTTATATATTAATTAAAGGTCATCCTGCACTTCCTCTGTAGGGGCAATGTTTTCCTTAGTCATTTCATTTGAAATTATTCAACTTCTAATTTCTTTTATCTTTAGCTGAACTTCAGTCCCCATACTTCGAGAAGCAGTTAACTCACATGTCAGTATCATGGGAGAACTAAGATGTTTCCGAAACACTGTCAGCCGTTCGTGTTATTGCGACTAATTTAAACACAGCTTCAATTCGTAGAAAAGCATTGCTGGAATATATTGTCTTCTCGATTAGATAATGTTATTTCAGTAATTTGACAAATCTGGTACTTCAGAAACCCACCGACCGACTCATTAGTGGCGCGACAAGCATACTTGTGTATACGTACCTTTAACCATGTTGAACCTAAAATTTGTACTTTAGAAATAACTTCCTTTTTTTAGTTGCTTTTGTGTTTCTAAAAGATAGAAATATCAAAAATACAAAGCTAGAAAGGTAAAATAGATCTTAAAATAGTTGTTCTGTAGCCTTCAGTCGTTTATCAAATCAGTACAAGTATGTGATACACTTAAAAATAAATAAATAAACCCGCTATAGTATTTGTTGGTATGAATGCATAAGTCATAGAGTATGAAAGTTTGCGTGAAAGAAGGGGGAAGAACAGATTGTCCATTTCATGAAACAAAACCCTAAATATTTATTCGTGAATGAAAAAGTACGATTTCTGGATTTTGTCTGGTAACTCAAGAATAATTGTATTATAACGACATTTGGAAGCTATTTATAAAGTTATAATGTTGTTGGATCTTTTCAGGATTGAATCCGAGCGAGAACCAAATGCTGCTAGTGACACTTGTAAGAAGAAAAAGAAAAAGGTCTTATCAAAAGAAGAAGCTCGCTACTTCTGCGAGTCATGTGGAAAAGGTTTCTTAATCCGACATTGCTACCTCAAACACTTGGACGGCCACGGAGAAAAGTTCACATGTGCAGAGTACGGAAAGAATTTCGCGAACAGACATTATCTCCGCAATCACATGCGGGTGCACTTATTTGGAAAGAGATTCGCCTGCAGTGTGTGTGGTCTTGGATTTCGAGAGAAGTACAATCTTAAGAAACATGAAGACATTCACAGAGGAATTAGACGATTCATGTGTGAATTTTGTGGTAAGAAATTCATTCAGTCCGCATCACTTAATGTTCATAAGAAATTTCATCGTCCTTTGGAGGAGAGGCATCGGTGTCCTCTCTGTCCAAAAACGTTTGTCCTTAAGACGAAGTGGCGCCAGCACATGGAAGGCCATAGTAATAGCAGTAAACAATTCTTGTGTACTGAATGTGGAAAATTATTCGGTTCAGACGCTGGACTTAAATGCCATGTAAGAACAGTGCATGTGACCGAAAGACGTTTTCGGTGTAACATATGTGACAAACGTTACAAGAGGAAAGCTACACTCACTACTCATATGGTTGTTCATTCGACAGTGAAAGCATTCAAATGTCCCATTTGTGATCGAGGCTTTAATTATAAGGCCGTTTGTGAAGGTCATATCAAAACCCATTCTAGGAACCACTAAATTATTTTGATGATATTTGTTGTGTTCTTCAAGGTTTTGTTGTGTCTTCAGTACTGACTCATGCATATTCATTCTCTTTTTTGCCAAAGTTTGAAGTCCTGGGGGGATACTACCCTAACAGTATTGCGAGGTCGCATCGACATCGCAAAAACGTAACACTCGTGACATGCTCACGTCGCATAGAGATCACAAAATCGCTCTGCGACAGCCCTGCGACCTCCAAATATCCGCCTTAGGTACATCCATGGGACGTGCTGATGTGACGTCGCAACGGGACATTGAGACGTTTGAGAGACAAGAATGGTACGTCACAGAAACGTCGATACGACATCCCAGTGTGATGTTTGTAGCAAATTTTCGTTCCTGGAACATCGGGTGGCTTCATGTCCGCCTCTTTTCAGTCTATAACGTCTACCCTTACCGTAAGTTATGTCGTACCTATAGTAATTTCATATTCCCCGTCAATTTCTATGGATTCTAGTTTGTGTCAACTCATTTACATGATATTTTGTACGTTTCAAATCTTCCCATCGGATTTAACTGATCTTTACTGAATGATCACTAAGTAAAGAATTGTTAAATCGTAAGGGAAGATTGGTGAAACCCACAAAATATCACGACACAAACTAGAATCCATAGAAATTGACGGGCAATGTGAAATTACTATAGGTACGACATAACTTACGGCAAGGATAGACATTACAGACTGAAAAAAAAAGAGGTGAACATGAATCCACTACATTTTTCGAAGTACATAAAATTACTTACCGCTACTTATAATCTAATAATTTTAGACTGATGGAAATTGTACCAAGACTTATGCAGCAGGCGACATACACATAAAATAAGCGAGCATTCTGATCTAATTAAAATACTGGTAAATCACTGTGCACAAAATCATGATTGTGGAACTACGCATTTTAAAATATTGACTAAGCTTAAATTTATGTTGGAGGTTTAGAGATGTTTGGTTCGGACTGGGATGTGGAAGGTATCGGCCAGGGCCTTACGTAAAGTACCATCGCAATATTGGTTGAACTAAACTACGGGAATTAAACCTGTCAGGATGGTCGGCCGCGTGGTTCGAGCCCACGTACCTACCCATTGCCAATCAGAAATAAACAACGTTAACAAATTGACTAAAGAACAGAGCCACAGATGATTACTGCAGTCAGTGATTGTATTCCATATTAAAAGTGTCAATAACTCAAATAATAACTTTATCGAAATTAATATTATATGTGATTTATTTAATATTTTTTAATAAAAAATAAATTAGTTTAAAATATAAATAAAACAAAAATCACTCTTGCGCTTCTGTCTTCTGTTCTTCACAAGCGTTCATATCTTATTTAAGACATTTCTTAAAGAAAGAAACGATTTTTATATAAAAAACACAAATAAATTCTTTCTTTTATATTCACTGTAAACAGCATTTCTTTTTTTTAAACTTATTTATATAAAAAAACAAATGAATTTCTTTTTTGATATAATAAAAGAAAACAAAATACTCGACATATATTTTCCTTTTTTATTCTTTTCTTCACCATCATATTCACGGACACTTTCACATCAGTTATTTTGCACCTTGTCCAAACTTTCCCTAGACGAAGCCTTTCCCTGTCGTGTCTTTGTTTCGTATGCCGAAGCCAGTTCGCTATTATTGTTGAAATATCCACAAAAGTTGCCTTGTCATTGTGGTGCTGCACAGTTTCTGAAAAAAAGAAAAAAAATAACTACACAACGAACAATGAGTCTTGATTCGGACGAAAGTAAATTTATTACCTTACTTACTCACATACTCAGTGTCTTACGGAACTCGTAAGCCACTGAGTATGTAAGTAACAAACGACCGCCATCGGGTTCTATCCTGGGCAAGATCAAGTCAGTTTTCACCACAAAACACCTATTTCTCGAAGATCCCTGCTAATATTGTCCTTCCAACATCGTCTCTGTCTTCCCAACGGTCTCTTTCCATCAAGCTTTCCTACCAAGGTGGAATATTGTGTTCGTTTTTCTCCCATTCGAGCTACATGGCCTACCCATCTTAGTCGTCGCGATTTAATACGATCGTTTTTCTCCCATTCGAGCTGCATGGCCTACCCATCTTAGTCGTCGCGATTTAATACCGATATTAATAATTAGATTTATAGTACATTTAAGTTTGTTTAAATTAATTCCACATGCGTTGGACAGAAATAAGTCACACCGTAAAGAAAAGGACAAATATACTGAAGTAGAAAATTAACAAATGTAAGACCTTGACTATATACTCTCATCAGGTTGAACCAAATAGGACTAAAGTTATAGATGAAATGAGATTTCCCGGTACATGTCCGAATATTTTGCTACACACCGGTTAAGAAATCAAGCCGTGCAGGACTGTAACTACTGTTTATAGTGGGATCTGAAACAATTTTTCCGATTAGGCTGGGACAGAGGGCAAGAATTCGGTCAGGTCATAAGTTCGGTCCATCCCGACATTTATCTGGTGTGACTGAGGAAAATTACAAAGGAAACTCACACACCGAATGTGAAGTCAAAGTTCTACGAACTGAGTTACGGTTGCTTGGTCAGGGAACTATCAACTTTTTTTTTTAAAAAAAAGGCATATTGTTCATGGACATTACAAAGTGTAAATATGAAAAAAAGAAAATGAAGAAGTCATTGTTAGATCTGTCTATCTCTAGCTGAAAAGAAATCCAAGTAAGAGTTCCCAATCATGTAATCAGAGCAAATTCCTTGAATTTTTAGGTTTCCTAATATACTATTCAAAAATTTCAAGGTTATAATCTGTACATAAAAGATAAAATTAGAATAGAGAAAAAAGAAACTTCTTATTGACGTCTTTTTCTGAATGTATAATTTCTACAGTGTTTAACATTTAAAACTGAAAAATCAGTATAGATTTCGACAATACAAAGTCATCGTAATTAATAGCATGAACGTATCACAGATGCAAGAAAAATATAGTTCCTAGTACAACCTCTAGATCCAACATATAATTAAGTCACAGAGTCGCCGTAGCTCAGTAGTAGAGCGTTGGCGTAGTGTTCATGTCTGAGTTCAATCCCAGCGGCCGACCATCCTGACAGGTTTTTCCAAAATTTTCTCTCAGTTACACCAGGAAAATGCCGGGATGGCACCTTTAACAAAGGCCCTGCCCGACGTCTTCCCGAATCCTTTCCCCTCCTCTATCCCGGCCTAAGCCATAAATACATATTCAAACATACTTAGATATGGTGCCATTATATTTCGATCTCTGAGACATTTCTCAAGCAAGAAGAATTAGATTATGAATATGTGTAAGCAGACAAATATTGTCTTCGTCATTTATACATATCTCCCTGCTTGCGAAAGGCCTCAGATCGAAGTATAGTGCCTTTATTTCTATTTTATTTAATGCCTTGAGGCATCTTAGGCTCATGCCGGGAGAAACTGTGCGAAGGTAGACTGCCAGGGCCTATTTTAGGTACCATCCTATCATTTGCCTGGTATGACTGAATAAAAACCATTGATAAACCTCAGCCAAGATGGTCGGCCGATGAGATCGATCCTAGGACCTCCCGAATGCTAAGTCAACACTCTATCACTGAATCAAGGTCGCTCGTTCTCTTAATTATGTGTGTCTACAAATAGAATTGGATATACGTAATCTTTCATCTGTTATCTGCTATCTGAAATTATAGGTAACACAAAAGGAAACTTGTGCGGATGAACTAGCATCGCTGAATTTGCAATGCCTGCTATGTGCTCAAAAGTCCGAAATTGAGTTTTTGGTGTCATTAGAAAGAGAAACACACTCCCTTTCTTTTGCAATCCCAGCTATGTGCAAATTATTTCATCTTACGGTTTTGAATTTATAAAAATATATCTGAGCATGGTTTCGTTCTTCCCTTTATGTAAAAAATAGATTTTCAACCATTTTTCCTGGTGACTGCACCTGCTAACAGATATTCCGACTACTTGCGGGAATTAGCATTCATTAATATCGAAATAAGTAAAAATAACAGATAACTTTATAAACACTTTTTATTGCTCTCCTAAAAAATTTGTTAAAATGCACATAGCAGGTATTGCAAATTCTGGGACGATATTATGCTAGCACGGAATTCTATTCTACAGAGGTCACTAATTTATCTGTTTGAGGAGAAATTCTACAAAATAATTGAACGAGCACACGACCTCTTTATTAATATTCATTCTAAGAAGGAAAAAAAGTGTCACAGGTTAAAAATAGTTGGAATGCAGTTGTTTCTGAAATGCAAAAGATAAAATGTATGGGCGGTAATAGCACTATGGCTGTCTGAAATTAAAGTATTTTAAGTTAATCTTAAAGATAAACAAAACGTGTTATCATTGACATCTTGAACTCTTCTGAAAACCCTACTGGTCAACTATTGAAATTAATGCCCTGGATATAAGGCGAAACGAACTCTACATACATACAGATGCTTACCAGAATAATGGAAACACCTGTAGTTGGCAACACGTCAGATGTATGGGTTGGCAGTGGTGTCGTGGCGACCGCAGCGCCGAACTGCTGGTGGTGGTGTGTTAGGTCGGTCTCCATACTACGTCAGGCGTCGTGGAACCGGAGTATGCAGTGGCTGCAGCAGACGGAGGTAGTGTAAAATGGGAGACCTCTCAGAGTTTCAAAGAGGGCAAATTGTTGGTACGCGGTTATGTGGAGTGAGTGTGACGGCAGTGGCTAGTGTGTTAGGTGTGTCGCCAGGGACAGTGTCGAAGGTGATGACGGCCTACACAACACACGGGAAAACCACATCGGGGAAGCGGAACAGTGGGCGGAAGAAAAGCATCAGTGACAGGGCACGCCGGGTATTAAAGCGCATTGTCACGCGGAACCGTCGTGCCACTGCGGCGCAAGTGACGGAGGAACTCAATCAGCACCTCCCCCAACCTGTTTCGACAATCACAGTCCGTCGCGAATTACATGACATGAACTTACGGGGTCGTGTTGCACGGGCCAAACCTCTCATCAGGGACCAGAACGCTTTAGCACGCCGCAAATGGTGCCGCGACCATGCAACTTGGACCGTTGACGACTGGAAACGTGTGGTATGGTCGGATGAGTCACCATTCACCCTATTCCAAACCACGGGCCGTGTTTATGTGTGGAGAACGCCCAAAGAAGCGTATGATCTGCAGTGTCTCCGCCCAACTGTGAAACATGGCGGCGGCACGGTGATGCTGTGGGCCGCAATATCATGGTTTTCATTGGGTCCTGTGGTCACACTTCGCGGACGCATCACTGCCAACGATTATGTCGCAATTTTAGGAGACCACTTGCATCCTATGGTTCGGATGTTGTTCCCGGACAATGACGCCATATTCCAGGATGATAATGCACCCATTCACACAGCTGGAGTTGTTGCAGCGTGGTTTGAGGAACATCGGGATGAAGTTCAACACCTCCCCTGGCCCGCCCAATCCCCAGATCTCAACATAATTGAACATCTGTGGTCCATCTTGGAAACACGACTCCGGCGACGATTTCCACCTCCATCCTCTCTCACAGAACTGGCCGATGCCCTGCACGATGAATGGTGTAATATTCCACTTGCTACCATTCACGACCTCTATGCCTCCATCCCACGTCGCATCAAGGCTGTTCTGAAGGCGAAAGGTGGCCCGACACCATATTAATCTGGTAAGTTGCACTTTCGTTCAGGTGTTTCCATTATTCTGATAAGCATCTGTACATGTTTACCAACGTGATGTAAGACATTTATTTCTTACCTATCACGATGTCACTCAGCGAACGCTTACTTGCCCTTGTCGCCATATCAACTAAACTGCTCTGCAATGGAGTTCGTAACAATTTTCTTCAATATGTTGGTTGTAACTGATTCTAAGCTGTGGCCGCGTAATTTTCTCAGTTCTTTTACCTGCAAGGAAGATACAGAAAGTACTGAAATAGTAATAATGAAAAGGTATTAACAAAATTATTAGCTTGCAAGATCACTCACTGCATGATAAATTCAGCTGTATGTGCTTTATTGTGTGGCATTAAATCAATTAAATATTTTTCAGCCAACTGTTCATCTAACGACCTACTGATAGAAAACAGGGTGACAGAACAGGGAAAAACGCCCTGTAGCAAACGTGGATTTGGCAATATTTTAGCCTGATACAGGCCTGTAAATGATGCAAGGTAACAATTTCTCATGCTCCTGGTGCTGTTACAGGTCTGTATCAGCACGGATGTTAAAACCGGCATATTAAAAAAACTGTCAATGTTGGTTTTCAGTCATGTTTCAATCAATTCGCATGCTTACAGGGAAGAAACAGGACGCTGAGCCTTATTTAGCCCTGGTTTTGCCTTGAATAATAATAATAAAAAAAGAAACAGGCAAAATCCTGTTTTAAGATCCAAAACAGACATCAAACAGAGTACCGTGCCCGTATCTGACCTGCTACAGCTCAAAATCTCCGGTTTTCTCATAGGGGGATATAAAAACTGTCATTATAAATGGAATTATTGACTACTGATGCAATGACCAGTATACTTAGTGAAGTACACTCGAAAAATCAACAATAATATTATAAATACAGTAATAAATAATGCCGTCTGTAAGATGTGATTCAAGTTTGTAAGTACTCCAACACAATGAAAATTCGCGGATATAAAAGCAGAAAACTAAAATTATAACGAGTGTACAACAAAATATATGCCTAATCAGGCATACATGAATGAGACTTAGATCTCTGAAACAGTTAGAGCTCTAAAACAGCTAGTAAGAAATCAGATTAGACAAAGACAGTTATTTACGTTTTCAAAAATATACGAAACATTGAGTAAACGTGTTATAGAAAAAATAATCACATATTTGTGAATGAAGTCTAATGCGCATTATAATTACTTAAACACGTGTGTGGAAATAAAAGAGTTTGCCAAGGTGGACCTAGTCCGAACTTAAAAATAAACTAAGTTTTTTAAATTAATTTTTGTTTTCTAATGATTTCTGAAATGAGGGCACGTCACAGAAGTGCATAATAATGAAGGCAAATGCATTTTTGATTGTTAGAATACAATCACAACTGCCGTCCTAAGTCGAGAATAAAAAGCTATCTAAAATCTACAACAGTTTACTTTGGAATATTCAAATACAAGTAAGTATTCGAGCTCAGCTACTACTCAACAACTTTTCCTAATTATCTCTTCCATTTAGCTAGACATTATGGATCTTGGTTCTCTTCACTTTCGATCATTATTTTTACAAATGAAATTATTTTTTACTTGCTATCCACAGAAGCACAGAGCCAAGCACGAAATAACAAGAGGATAAAGGATTAACAAAATAAGCAGCACCTGGTGGTTACTGTGCCGGAAAGCCAAGTACACTGAGAAGGTCGAGCGGTAATTCAGATCCTGGTCGGACCGCAGTGGCTAAGTGGAACAGCGCTCGCTTCTTTGTTTGGGGTTCTTGGTTCAATCCCGCCTTGTGCCTATGTGAACTTTGTGGTGGACGAATGCCGTATGCGTGGGGTTTCTCGGGCTTCTCCGGTTTCCTCCCACTTTCTTTATATCACTCATTCTGCCTGAGCCAAAGTTGATTAAAAACCTGAAAATATTTTTTTTTTAATAATCAAACCGTGCTCAGGCGGATTAGTGAGACCATCTCGAATGGGGTTCTCCACATATTTCCAATTTCACCAATCAAAGGCAGAATACCAGGATATACAATTAACTTTAGACTCCAAACCACACCGCGGCTTGAATCCAGTGCATGTACCACGAAATGAAGTTCCCCTCGCCCAACACATGCCCCGTTTCTAGTTTCTCGATTCAACAGTAGTGATACACCGTTATCGACAGATCTACTGAAGTCTGAACACAAATTTACGATTACATCCATTCACTTTTCGTGTATATACGCACTAGGAAATGAATGAAAGAATTATAGCCAAGGGCTGACAGTCAGGTTGAGAGTTTTTTTTTCTTTACCATGCTATTTAATCGTGTCCGTACTGATTTTCGCAGAACAGTAACTGTTTTTTTAAAAGGGTTGCTCTGCGTGATTCGACAGGGTGAATATTAAGAAATGGCCTAGTGGACATTCCTCCTATGAATGACTACCACGACAGGCAAGCCCGCGACGGCAGGGGGCATTCGCTCCATTGAAGCAAAACTTTTAATTTTCCACTTTCCTGTTCATTGCTCGCGGAATTCCACCGGAACTTCCCGAGAAAAATTTCGTTAGGTTGCCTCTTTTACTCCACACACACCTAAAGCACAATCCCCTGTTGTTGTTTTTTTCAACTTCGATTTGCCAATTTCAAATAACTGTTACTGCAAATAAACAGTTAGGCCTATCTCCATTTTCTGGCATCTGTGTCTCGTAGTTCCCACCCCACTTTGGCGGAAGCATATATACTCCTCCGTATATCTACGTATTTCACCCTAAAAACACTGGATCATGACTCCCAAAGTTTGTTTCGACACCCCTACTCACTTTGGTAATATTACCTTTCTGCTGTAAATTCTACATCCTTGGTATAGGTAAACAGAACGCGGTACTGGGTGGAAGGCGCTGCCTCTTGGAAGGTATGCTCATCACGGTCGCCATATTCAATATCGATTTCCGTAAATGGGAAGGGGGTCGTATAAAATATCATTCTGGGCTAGAATTTTACAGGAAACGCGTCTCGGAAGTCATAAATGTATTATTGTGAGAGAGAATGGTATATGACATCAGTATGGGGTTATGATTCAATAGTCTGAAAACACACATTTTCTTTCGAAATAATCAAGGAAATGAAACCTCAATGAGGCATTTATCGGTTACACAGCAACCGCTTTCTTAAGGCTTTTCACTTGCAACTTATTTCAATTACCCAGCAAGGTTAGATTAGGTTTCGTTCGGCAAGTGGTGGTTAATTTTCGAATTTATATACAATAAACAGAACAGAATTTTCAGAAAAAGTTACTGTATTGAATCTGTATAAAAAATCCTTATTGATACATGTCGCTGACAGAGAGAAAATATTTCGTTTCCTTTCTCACTGGCGATTTGCGTTAATACTTACAACAATGAAGGACAAAGTTCACATCACGGAAGCGCAGGCAAAAACGCAGTTGCAAGAACGCCCGGAGGCGTGCCTGCACATAGGTCATGGGCATTTTCAGTTTCAGGTCTCTCATAATAAGTAGATAATAAAGATCCGAATAAATGTTAAATAATTATTTGTTGTAGAAAAAATATGTTGTACAATATGTCAAATTACGTTCTATCAAATTTGCTAATTTTAGTTTATTTTCAACAGATACGTCGAGATCTCACACCAAAATTCGATCCTATGAGATATAAAAAATATGTTATAAAGTCGCGGGCCCTGTTTATTGCTATCGAAAAGCAAAGGTAGGTTTAAATCGATTACAATAAATATGCGGATTCAACAAATTTACTTTTTGTTAGAAATACAGAGATATTTTTCCTTGTTTGTACTTGCCACGTAATAATTTAATGAAATACTTTGTACTTAAACAGTGGAAGTGGAAATTGTAATAGAAGAATTGATATTTTCTTGTAGAACCGCAAAACTTTGCCTTATGCAAGTACATTCTCTAGGGCTACTTCGTTTAAAGAACCAACGTAGTAATATGAAATAACATGTGCTTAGCGTAATGTTGAAAACAAATAATCCAACCTTGCTTTAACTTACACGTCTTCGCATCGTGGACGTTGTTTCCATGATTTTGCTAGCAAAATACGTGACATTTAAAACACACTTTATGGCTGCCAGCTATTGAGCCTTTTGCACGCTCTATACTACTCTTTCCTTTACAAATGACTATCACAGACACTTCAAGAAATACCTAGGGAAAGCCAGAAATCAAAAGTGGGTTACGAAAGCCGTGTATGATTGAGTTGAGTTTCACTTTATGTCCGACAAAAAGGTAAAAATTACAGGATAGGCGAAATATATGCGAACTGTGTAGAAATGTTGAAGCAAAAATATATAAATAGTTTCGAGTCATGGAAGCGTAAAATAAGTGTGTAGAAGCCAAAAGTAGGTGAGTTTATTTTACAGTTTGAGCGTTGGGGCGAGCATATGGAAGTGAGAGTTAAGCATCAAGTGAATCGCGTATAATAATAATAAAAATATATATATATATACCCTGAAAGTAACTAACACGTCCTTGATGATTCGGCATTGTGTTATAATTTTTGTAGCAAAACACCCCCATACCATTCAGTTTCTTATTACGTGTTTCATAATGTGACGCATAAGTGATCATCCGCATGCCACCATGTATTTTATCCGTTTAGTAAACCGAGCGCGTACTTAAAGAATTGCATAATTTCGGAACGTTTTCTGGATTGCTGGCAGATAAGGTGATTTTTAGATTTCTTATTAGAAACTAGACGTAGGGGTGGCCGAGATGTTAGAGGTATCGCTTCCTGTGCGCGCGGCCAGTTTCAAATCCCGTCGTGGTCCATTGAGCGCAGTGGTTCGGAGCAAACTTTACCGAAAGGTGTAGGTCCCGTCCTTAGAAGCTCCCCACCTCATTATTGACGTTAATACGAACTCACACACTTATAAGAAGCTACTGCGTTTCGATTTAAGGCGCGGAAAATACATGTCCAAAACTTTAAAAATTCAATTCTATATACACTAAACCCACAATATACTTCACCCCATCCAAACAAACTCAAGTAGAAACACGTATAGACTTTAGCATATCTCCTGAAATATAACCATATCAATTTCTCTCCCAATATATGACTTGTTAGTACATCGTTATTTTTTTAAGAATATATAATGAACACCTGAATGTTTTGTTTTACTTAATTCTGAAGTTCGTTTAAATATTCATGGTAATAGTACTAACCTATAACTTGCTAAACGTTATTGTTGTTGTGTAAACAGGAATTAAACAAATTTAAGCCAGAAAAATCAGATGTAGTGAGGCGAAGTGTAGTAAATAGAGTTTCGACAGAATTTGATAAATTACCTGTAAAATGCAACAGAATGAGTCCCTCTACCGATACAACATTAAAACTCTTCTTCCTGTGTGGAAGTGTAAAACTAGAACCGTGTCAAAATGTGCTGTAAAAGTACGAATAAAACCGTGCTCTGCTGACCCGGGTTGAGTGTGTGAAAGCACCATTAAATATACAACTACAATTAAAATTTTCAGTAATTTTGAAATTGGTGTCTTTAAAAAAAATCATTTCAATATTTATTTGAAATAACTGGATAAAGGTTGATAATGAAAATTTGTCTCAAGTAACTTCTTTATATGTAACAACGAAAGTACCTTAAAACAAAAACATGATTAATTAATATATGCATCCCTATTTGTTGAAAAGTTATTGCAATTAAAATTATAAAAATATTACATTCGAAAACGGATTCCACAGTGTCAATTGTAAAGAACTATATTTTCCCTGGTTTTTAAATTTAAAACAAGATAGATATAAGTTTCTCTCACAATATTTCACAGTGCCACATATTTAAATTTCAGGAAAATCTTGGACTACGATTCCTACCCCTATGTCTGTCCGGAGATGGATTGGACTTCGAGTCAATTTAACTCTTCACATTTCGCACTGAAGCGGTTTCCTTAAAGTGTGCATTCAAATGCGTTATTTCCATTTAAGGATTAACTAAAATATGCACGAAGATGCTTCTCGCTTGTGATCAATTTTTCAAATTCAATGCTAGTGCAAATTGATCTGCACTAATATATAAACAGTCCTTTCCTTGGCTGGTTTCAATGCGTTATTTAAAACTATTCTTTAAAGAAGATAGCTGATTATGCAGTCAAAATATGTTAGCGTGCGTGAATTCTCATGTGTGTTTTCAACGTATCTTTCACTTTAAATTTACGTCTACAGATTTCACAGGCAAAAGGCTTCTCGTCAGAGTGGATTACCATGTGCCTTATCAAATTAGTTTTCTCTATAAATCTAGATCCACAGATTTCACAGTTAAAAGGATTTTCTCGTGTATGGATCCTCATGTGCGTTCTCAACTTCTCTTTCCCTCGAAAATTAGATCCACAGATTTCACAGTTAAAAGGTTTCTCACCCGTGTGGATTGTCATGTGCCGTTCCAACGTACATTTTACTGTAAATTTAGATGCACATATTTTACAATTAAAAGCCTTCTCGCCTGTGTGGATTACCATGTGTTTCTTCAACATATAGTTATCTGTAAATTTTGATCCACAAATTTTACAGGAAAATGGTTTCTCGCCTGTGTGGGTTGCCACGTGCCGTCTCAAAGTAGTTTTATCTGTAAATTTAGACCCACACGTTTCACAGGTAAAAGGCCTTTCCCCTGTATGGGTTCCGATGTGTCTTTTCAACTGATTTTTCACTCTGAATTTAAATCCACAAATTTCGCATTTATAAGGGCTATCACCAGTGTGAATTCTATAGTGAATTCTTAAAGATTCTGCTCGTTTAAATTTGGCTCCACAATAATTGCACTCCCAATCCTTCCCTCTTAAATGTCCTCTCATGTGTTCTCTCAATTGACTGTTTTGTGTGAATTTTTCTCTACAAATTCTGCAGCTCAAAGCCATCTCACCACAAATTTCATCCCATTGAACTTTAGAATTACGGTCACGTTGAAATTTAGCTGATCTACTAGAACACTGAAAAATATTGAATATACATACAATTATAAAAGTGGCGCAAATTATACCATTAAATCCTTACACAACATTAGACTCAATTTTTAAATGATTAATATATTTCATTGAAATAAATTATAACCGGTTCACTTTTAACACAAATAACTATAAGAAATTGAAAAGAATTATGTGGTTGGGCATCACTATATGACAATTAAGTGGTTGAACGAAACACGAATGATTTTATAAGTTAATCTATCCAGTGACTGAGAAAGATTCTTAACTAAATAAACCAATCTAGTTCCAATATTTAGTTCTCGAAATTATTCAAACCAAGCACTAAACACAAGAGCTACGAAGTTGGGGATGTGTGCGCGGGAAGAAAATCTTGAACAATGTTTACGAAAATATTACAGAAAAACAGGATTTTCGAATAATTATTTGAAAATTCCAAATTACTTTTAGTGATTTTATATTATTATTATTAATTATATTAAAAATTTTAATTTTCTTAACCCGTTGAAAAATTAAATCGTAAATATGAAGAAATAAAGAGGTACGTGTGTTTAAGAATATCACTGTTCCTTTAGAAACATCTGTCATAACATGTCTGATGACTTGTTCCAGATCTAAAAATGGAGGCAGAATAATTAGATAAATTAATGTGTCGAATAAGCCGTAACACTAAAATTAAAATTATCACCAGCGCCAAGATTTTGCCTTTTATTTTAATGTAGCAAATGTAAGTCGGTTTTCATTTCTCTCCTTTCAATTTTCTATGATCATTTCATATCAGACTCAATTTCACTATTTCTCTGGGCAAATTATTTTCCTACTTTCTTAAAGCTAAATTATTTTTATCGTGGTGTATAAGGAATGCGGCAGGTATCTGAGGACAAATCTTATAGGTGACGCACTGTACTGTATCCAGTATGCCATACTTGCTGCAGGCCACGCTGATTGAGAGATCGCCGCATTCCTGAAAGTTGCCCAGTCATTCGTGTTCTCAGTTTAGAAAGAATTTGGGGCTGCTAGGGGTGATGTGAACATTGTTTCTCACAGGAAGCGACATTGTCGTGGACTCGTTGCTCTGACATCATCAGGACGACAGAATTCGTCAGTTCTGTCCAAGCTGCGATCGATAGGTTTTCGGGGAAGCAATGAGGGTACTCGCCAAGGAGCTACATGTTGACGATGCCACCACCTGACGTGTGGTTCATAAGGACGTTCGTTACAAGTCGTACGAGATGCGGCGAGGACAGTTCTTGTCTGAGAGAACCAGGGAGAACAATCGGATCAGCGCCAAGTGCCTCCGGAACAAGTTGAAGGATCCGAAGGAACCTGGAGGGTTCGATGAGAAAATCTTTGGTCAGGACCACAAGGTGAACCGCAAAAATGAACGGTGGCTGTGTAGAAAGCAATGAGGGGGTTCCTGCCGTCAAGCACACCAAATGTCCAGCCTCAGTGATGTTTCCAGCGACGTGATGCTTTCACATTTGTTTCGTCAGAGTACCTGAGTCAACGCAGTTTCTTACACCGGTGTTGAAGACCTGGATTACTGCTGTAGTATGTGAGAGCCATATTTTTTTTCAGCAAGACCTTGCAGCATCCCATATAACCCCGGAATGGATACCCAAAAATTTTCATGAACATTTTTCTCCCAACATGTGCTCCCAGCTCCCCAGATGTTAACACAATTGACTATTACGTATGGGACGTTGTTGAAAATGATTTCAAAACGCATCCAGACAACACCATTGCGGCTCTCTGGGCAGCTCTTATTAATGGGATGACAAACATTCACAAGACCCATTTCAATTCTGCCTGCAGGCGTTCTCGACAGCGTGTAGAGGCTATTATTGCGGCTAAAGGTGGTTTCGTTGTACATTAAAATGAAATAACTGCTGTTTCTCCGTCGTTTGTGCCACTTTTTTCCTGCGGACGTGAATTTGTTCTCGAATACCTGCCGCACCCTGTACAATTGAGTGGCATTATTCGTGCTTATTCAAGGCACATTTATCGGAAATTTACTAAAATTTTATATAAATTGATTTGGTACACTGTGTTGAAGAAAGTCCTTGAACAAAAGTAAATATAGCCACAGGAAAACTTACACAGAAGTAGTTTGCATTCGTAAATGTCTACTCATTTCTTTCTGGCTTGAAGATAGATTCTTTCCTCACCGGCAAATAGCTCTGATCTTCTTAGCTTATTTTCTTAAAGATGCTAGTCAAATGAAATTTTGTGATTAGTTCAGCATTTCCTGTAAGCTGAAATATGACGGTACTAACTGATTATAATCTTTAATTTATGAAGATATTTAAGAGAATAAGATTTTGAAGATACGGACATCTATCAAGAATAACAGAAATAAATGCGCAGTAAATTACAAATCCAAGCAACTTTTGTGTATGATTTTCTCTGGTACATCTTTGGCAACTTGTCTGTTTTTTTTACTTCTGGGCACACATTTCGTAAATATGCTACGTATAACTATTGTCCATGGAGAAGGAAGTTACCTAGGTGGAAAAGTTAACTTGATCCTACCTTCTCGACCGAGTGATAACAAGTCAAAACCTCACTTAAATACCCTCATTCTGAGATTTCAACCTCGATCCATGAGGCAAACATACTTTCGCTGAGACATAGTTGTCTTCATCTTCAAATACTCTAATGCAAGGAAATGACTTTTTATAAAAGAAAAACTATGAATGGGGCGAGTAGAGATTCGTCTGATGTGGTCACGTATAATACGCAACGTGAAAGTAATTACAGACCACCTGAATGACAGACGTCTGTCACACTACCTCAGAAGATTTGAACTGTAGTATTTAATGTTTCGAAAGTGTCAAGTGAAGGACTACAAATTGCAATAAATGGTATATATTTTACCGCTCAAGGCGGATAAAATGGATACACTAATGCTCAATTCCGAATTTCTTGGAAATCCTAATAGTGATGAAACACGTCTCTGAGTATTTCGAAAATAAATTATTAACTGCAACTCTTGCATGATATTACAGATTTTCTAGGTTTTCAGTTCACATTTTTCATTGACTGATTGTGTTTGATTTTTGTGAAACCACTGCTCTGAAAGCACACCTTCATGTTGTGTGCTTGTAATGCCAACAAACAAGAAGAAACACGATCTCATGGGGAGTGATATTATATATAGTTCTACACGGGATTATTAATAACTAACTCTCATTCTTCAGGACACCATAAAAGTTACGTTAGCAGTTTTACTCAAGGAAGGTGTTCTTATGCAAATCTGAAACTACTTTCGCATTTTTATAGGGTGTCAAAGAATATTCATACTAACACCTTAGAAAACATATGTGCATTAGGATACGCTGGTAAATCTCACGTGATTATTTTATTTATTCACTTCTATGTTATGATTCCAGAATTTTCGTTTCTCCTGCAATCGCAGATCGCCATCACTTTTGTAGGAAAAGCAGTATCTGCCACGCCCTCTATCGAACCCATGACCACAGGCTCAAGCCATGAATGAAATAAAAAATCTCTTGTATCGACTACAAATATATCTTTATAGCTAGAATGGGCAGAAACTTATCGTTGATTACAAGAATCAAAGTAGAATAGAAGTGGAAACACAAACAGTTCTGCAATTTAACCGACACATTCAGAACACACTACACGCCTCTAGGTGAGTGAACTTTCGACTAAGCGATATAGATAAAAATTATATATCATATCCAAAAAATGAAAGCATAAGCAAAGATACGCTAAATAGGAGAGTAAGACATGGAGATGCATTCAATCTCAAAGCTTTGCAAATTAAGAGTGGACTGAAAAAAAAAGCGAATTAGAGATGGGTTCGTTACACAGCTACATGAACATTGAAGATGAGGAACGCTAATAACTTCACAAAGAAAAGAAATTACCTGGAGAAAGATCATATGTAAGTTGGCTAATTAGACAGTTTCTGTTGCTATAGTGACCATCAGAGTTCCCAAATTACGAGCGTTCTCTAACACGGATTTAATGGAAATTTTGAATATAAAATCACTCCAAGCCTGTTGCGACATTGGTGGTCTCCTTGATTGCACAAAACTTTTAAAGGTAGTATTCAATGTGAGAAGTATTCAATTGTCACACATAATTTTGTGTATCTATCCGTCGAACACGAAATGTAGCCCTCTTATATGTGTTTAAACAAACTTTGTTCCAAGGTTACTTCAGAACAGGATATCTACTATGTATTATCTACTCCCACAGACATTTGATGTTTTTGCCTCTGAGAGCAATTTTAGGCTAAGATAAACAAATAGTATTTTTTAGTATTGCCAACTTGACGTTGTTGAACACATTGTTGGTATTGTTGTTGTTCTTGTTAATTTCTTTTAATGTCTCGATTTACAATAACCTACATGTGCTGTATTTGGAACTTATCTGTAAATAAATACATAATTACTTAAATTTTATAAAACGTACATACTAAAATAAAGTATTTATCTTTTATAACAGTCCTTTTTTCACCAAAGACTACCTACCACTGCAAAATACGGATGCATACTGTTTCAGTAAAGGTGGTTGGGTATCTGTCAAACTTACCACCCGGCATTTTCATGTAATACGCATTCTAGTAACAACAACATTGTAAAGAAAGAAACTCCGCAAAAAGTTTTAAACACATTTCATACATAATTGAAATAAATCGACCAACAGAGGAATTTATGCCAACTGGTATGGAGAAAGGTCGGATATATTGGATTTGGCGGCCATCTTGGAAATAGAACACGTGCCAAGTTGATGGCATTGGTTCTCCAGGAGTTCATGAAAGGGTTAAAATAATCAGAAAATAAAATGTCCACTAAAGGTTTTTTGAACACGGACCTCACACAAGCCCTTGGACTATATGACAATATCCAACAAGTATTCATATATTTATTAAAAGGGACTCCAGTAAGTGTATTAGTATAGTATTACGCACTTATGCTTTCTTTACCAAATTGTAGTATTAATTAATTGTTCTATCTTTCTTCATTTTAATGATTCTGGAGTTTAGGGCGTTTGTTAGTCGGGTAATTTAACGATTTAAAAAACAAAGAAGCACGACTTCTCACTTTCACACAGATTGCAAAACCGCAAAACTCTGTCCGATATTCAGTTTGTTCGGGTAGGTTGCATTGTTTGAACTTGCGCACAGTAGTGTACACCTTTGCGCACGAGTGTGTGGTGAGAATTACAACTTCATGGTCGGATGGCCAAAACGAGTGCAAATAGACAAAGCCCAATGCAAACACTTTCTGCCCCTGCTCGAGAAGCGGGTGTAGGTTAGGGTTACCATAATATCCGTATTTTGCACGGACAGATGGCCGAGAAGTTAGAAACGATTTTTCAGTAACGAATACAAAGTCAGTTGGCTCGTCCTCAGCACCTATTGAAGATCTCTGAACATCACTGTTGCGAACTATACACAGTATTTCGTTAATAATGATAATAATAGTACCAGTATAAAGAAAAATAACGTGGATATTATTATTATTAGTAGTAGTAGTAGTAGTCGTAGCAGTACTAGCAGTAACTACTAGAGCTGTTATTAATGTTGGTACTATTACAAGTAATATTACTACTACTACTACTAATAATAATAGTAATATTTTTATTTTATTTGTCATGTTACTGTTATTATTACTATTATTATCATTACTGCTGTATCAAGCACGTAAAATATATTATTAACCAAATATAGTTTGCAATAATGATGTTTCGGGATCTTCAAAATGTGCTGAGGACGAGCCAACGATGACTTTTAATTTGTTGCTGAAAAATCGTTTCTATCTTTTCGCCCGTCTGCCCATACAAAATACGGAGATATGGTAACCCTAATATAGGTAGGTGCAGATAATTAATGTTCTCAGCGTATGAGCGAGAGAAGGGCAAGGGAGAAAGGAAAACATGTGGCTTTACGTACTAGCAGGAGGAAATAAGCGCCTACGCATTCGGGCGAGAACTGCACGACATTCCGTGAATAGACACTGTGACGTCACATTCAAGAACATAGTTCTGTACTAACTTACACTTACAGCGCAGATAGTGCAAGACAGAACAAACCACCGGAACAAAGGTACTGTCTAAGAATCGTACTGCTAGAGTGAAACAGGCGAACTTAAGGTGGTTCCCTAAAAAGTTACTAAAATAACACTGCTATTTTGAAGAAGAATTAGAAAATACATATAAGATAAATATTATACAGAAAACATCCAACTGCACTTATAATGAATCCCAAACCATTTAATATCGAAGCAACTCACCTGCAAAGGAGATGGTCGCTCCAAACACCCCTGAAGACCAAGTGCTACATTTTTTGATTCCTCATTATGTTTTATGTCCATCTGGCTCTCTGAGAATACCACATTAAACTCAGCTCCACTATATTCAGTTCCATCATTTAAACCCTCTTCTAAATGTTTAACAATTTCAGCTGATAAATTGATTTCTTTGTAGCTTAACTTTTCTTGAATTTCTTTTACCTTAGTCTCGGTAACTGATTCAGTTGAACTACACGGCTGTAATTGAAACAAGGCAATTAAATTAGAAAGTGTTGTAAGACAGCAAAGAAAAAAACCAAACTTGCACATTAGCATATTTATAATCAGCAACAGTTAGTCGGAAATAAAAACGAATAGCACGAAAAGAAACTAGAGGCAACTGTGGAACTAAAATTATCGGGATCAACATTACAAAGTAACCAAATTTTTTTTTGCCGTTCGAGGGCAGTGATAAACAAATAGCAATACAGTGGACGTACCTTTAGGTTTCGAAGTAAGCTCCATCTGCATCAAACACCCTTTTCCAACGTTCCTGTAGCTGGGCAATGCCCTGCTGATAAAAGTAGGCGGTCTTCGACACAGGTCACCCCCATTGGCAAAGGATCTCCCACGGAATTGGTTGTCGGGGGAATGAAACAGTAATCTGTTGCCGCAAGGTCCAGTGAATACGGTGCATGGCAAAGTGTCTCCCAGCCAAGTTGCTGAAGGGTTTCCCGGGTCCTGTTTGCCACATATGGCTTCGAATTGTCGTGGAAGAACAGCACACCCTTGCGATTCACCAATGCCGGCTCCTTCTGCCGCAATGCATGGTGCATCCTTTGTAACTGCTGTGAGCAGACGTTAGCAGTGATGGTCTGACTAGGTGGAAGGAGCTCGTAATGTACCACTTGGCAACAAGTCCACAATACAAGGAGCATAACCTTTTGTGGGTGCAGGGGTGGTCTCTAGGTGTGAGGAACAGGTTCACGTGGCGACAACCAATGTTTAATGTGCGTGGGAGTTTCATAGAGAACTCCTTTTTCGTCACCAGTGAGCAAGTGATTATATATGGGTGTATTCAGGTGCCAAGTGAGCAAGGACAGGCTGTCATTCGTTGTTCCTTGTTGGCTTCCCACAATGTATGGGGTACCCACTTGCTTAACCTGTATGACTTACCTATCCTATGCAGGTGCAGTCTGACTGTTTCAGCGGAAATACGGAACTTTTCTGCAAGTTCATCACACGTTAGACCACTGTTTTCCTCGATAGCTGCTTTCAGGGCCTCGTCATCCAACACATGTGGTCGTCCACTGTGAGGTTCATCAGCAAGATTCACATCTCCCGAACGGAATTTCTGGAATAAATGCCTGGCGGTGCGTTCGTTTACGGCATTCTCAGCAAATGCATGGCATATGCGGAGACTTGATGTGGCAGTTGACAGACCCACTTTAAAGTCATAGAACAAACCCACACGAACAAGCTGCGTCGATACTAACGTTTCTCTTTTACACTGGGCGAGCTATGATTGCTGTGTGTGAGAGCACCGTGCCTGTATTACTGAAGGTCGATGGTCAGACTAACTCCCGATCACTTGGCAGGTACGTGCGTTATTTCGTTTCCTCTCTGTAAGCTCATGATTAGTGGGATGTCAAAAACGGCAAAAACTTTTTTGGTTACTTTGTATTAAAGTAAGTAATACTTTTGGTGAGGATATATACGAATGGAATATTAAAAGGAAATATTTTTTCTTATTTCTAACCTACATAAATTTATTATTATTAGGAAGAACCTCTGCTATATGATTCTTTACGTTATCCTAAATGGAATGTACAGACTCAAGCAACAATTGTTAATAATTTATAAATAAGGATGTGTTTTGTTGTGAGAATTCATATCATTTTAGAACATTTAACGATTCCCAAAATGAATATTTAAACTTGAATACTCCTATGATTCAACTTTTAAATTAAAAATCCAGACGTTTCCTTAAGACATTAAGACATTTACAATCAATTTGAACTGAATTTACTTTGTAAATTTTACTAAATTTGATGAAGCATAGTACATTCTCATAAGCCAACAGACTGTTCATTTCCAATTCAGGAAGACGTGTCTCTTCTGAACAGTTTCAAAGTCTCGAGTGATCATAGGATGGTGAGATGTAAGCTGAAATTAAATACTAGACTTGAGAGAAAGAAGCTTATCAGAGGGAAACCGCCACTTCTAGATCAGGAAAATCTAGGGAAAAACAGATACATTTGAGATAGAACAACAGATTCAGCGCCATGGAAGAGTTATAGGATGAAGAAATCAATAGCAGAAATAAAATACTGACCGAGATAATACGAGAAACAGCCAAGGAAATAGCAGGCACCAGAAAGAAAAAAGAGCGCAAAATCTCAGAAGAAACTAAACTTTTGATGAAGAAAACAAGGAGAATAAAAGAAGAGGAAAATCACATAAAGTGGATTGAATACATAGAATTACATAAAACCGCAAGGAAGAAAATAAGAGAAGATACAACGAAAATCTTGTTAGAAATACAATCGAGGAAGCTTGAAGCTTGACGACAGGAGCTTGAAGAAAACCAAACAGCAGCTTATTATAGGCAAAAAGCAAATAATTGCAGTTAAGAGACCAGAAAGGATCGTAACAAGAAATAAAGAAGAAATTATAAAAATATTTGAAAACATTCTACAGAGAATTCCACTACTACGAAGAAGAGCTAGGAAATGAAGTCTTAGAAGAAAATGATGTAGATGTCCCACACGTAATAAAAGAAGTGGATCAAGTACTTCGAGGGATGAAGAACGGAAAATCGCCAGAAGAAGATGGACTCACAACAGAGATGTTTAAATGGGGAGGTGAAAAAATGAAAGAGGAACTTGTGAAATTATTCTCAATGTGCCTGAGGAAGATAGAAATACGCTCAAGTTGGAATAATGCTGTTATAATTTTGTTGTACAAGAAAGGGGACAAAGAACGCGTCGAAAACTACAGACCAATTAGTTTACTATCAGTTCTATACAAAATGTTCACTAAAGTTATTTTGAATCGTATTGAACGGGACTTCGATTTTAACCAGGGAAGGGAACAAGCTGATTTCGTCGTGGATTTAGCACAATGAACCACATACAAACATTGAATGAAATTATGGAAAGAACTAATGAATATGAACTTCCACTATGTTTGGGATTCGTAGATTTTGAAAAAGCTTTCGATTTGGTCTCCTTGTCAGCAGTACTTAAATCAGTTGAACATCAAGGCATCGAAAATGCATACATCAAGCTACTGCGGAACATTTATTCGACTGCCACATCTGTCATTAGACTAGATCAAGAAAGTGAAAAATTTAAATTTGAAAAAGGGGTAAGGCAAGGAGATTCAATTTCTCCAAAACTGTTTTCTGCGGTCCTGGAGAGTGTGTTCCAAAATTTAAACTGGGATGAAGTTGGAATTAAAATTAATGGCGAACATTTTCATCACCTACGATTCGCAGATGATATAGTCCTGTTTGCTTTCAAGTGCAGAAGAACTACAAACTAGAATGGAAAAACTGAGTAATGAGAGTTCGAAAATAGGTCTTAAAATGAATTTAAGTTAAACAAAAGTCATATACAATCAACATGCTGCAAAGAGGGAAATAAAGATTAGCGGAGAGACAATAGGCATAGTTGATGAGTATGTTTACCTAGGTCAGCTCAAAACATCGAATGTCAAGCTGTCTGATGAAATAAATAGAAGATGTAAAATGGCGTGGAGTTCGTTTGAGAGACTACACTTTATTCTCAAAAGCAAACTACCAATGTGTCTGAAGCGTAAAGTTTATAATCAATGTGTCTTACCTGTGATAATGTACGGCTGTGAAACTTGGACACTGAATGCGCAAACGACTCAAAGATTGAGAGTCACACAAAGAGCAATGGAGAGATACATGCTAGGAATAACCAGGAGGGAAGGAAGACAAATGAATGGATTCGCGCACAAACAAAGGTAGAGGATGTAATCAAGACTGCGAATAAGATGAAATGGAAATGGGCCCGTCACATAGCTAGACGAACAGATGGAAGGTGGACGACAAAGGTACTACATTGGATTCCTAGAGAGAAGAAACTACCGAGACGACGCGACGCCCAAATGCAAGATGGGTAGATGAAATCAAGCGTTTTTCAAGTGCTTCATGGATAAGGATAGCGGCAGACCGCGATATGTGGAAAGAAAAGGGGAGGCCTTCATCCAGTAGTGGACAGAAAACGACTGAATATTATGAAGATGATGATTACATTCCTTTAGAGACCGCGGGCTGGGCTTGGGCGGGCCAGCTCCGCTATTTCTTTGGGCCGGGTCGGGCCGGGCTTGCTTTTTCGTCATGTCGGGCTGGGCTCGTGCCGATTAATTGCACTTCTTTAAAGCAATTCAATAATTATTGACTTTCGTTAAACGATAATTGGAATAAAGCCAAAAGTTCAAGTCTGTGTGCACGCCACGTGGAGTGAAAGGTATTACAGACAATGCAATATTTACAGCTGGTGTTGCTTAGCGGCTCCACTTTTGCTATAGAGGATTAGTTGTTCACCGGGGCGCTGACCCCAGTCGGCAGTCACACGAGTGACTGTATGCCCTTCCCTCATTAAATAACAAAAGAAAAAATGCGTATTGAAGCTTTCTCTGCTGATGGACCGTGTCAATACCAGAATATGGTCAATCCAACCACTAGATCCCAGGGGCTGAAGAGTCAGAGTTGTCGTCTTGATATAAAAGTGAAAGGAAACCGCACTTTGTTCTTCTCTCCACTTCAGCAACCCGCAGGAAGAAATGGTGGATGAAGTCAGGGTTGCAGTCTAATACGGTGTTAAATACCATGCAAATGTTGGTCTTGCGGGTGGGGTCAAATTTCTGATAATTTTTTTTGTAAATAAAAGCTATACTTTGACAAGCTACTTCTTTGCCGGATTTAAGAAACCTACGACTACAAGTAATCCTACTGTTGAAAGCAGAGGATTATTTTGATGCTTTGTGTTAGAAATAAATTGAAACGGCAATCCTGTAGAATGAAATTAAAATGACTAGCAAATCTAAGTGCATCACATTGTTCAAACACTCACATAGGCTTGTATGCATTATATTATTATTATATATACCAGATACAAATATAATGGGGCTCGAGCCAAAACTTTTTAAAATTTGTCTGGCCGGGCTTGGGCCAAGAATTTTTAAAACTTATCGGGCCGGGCTCGGGCCAAAAACTTGTAAAGCTTTCCGGGCTGGGCTGGGCCGGGCCTAGGTACATTCGGGCTGGATTGGGCTCGAGCCGAAAAATTCGGCCCGTGCAGGTCTCTACATTCCTTAACTGGAAATAACAGGATACTAATATATGGGTTCATGCCCATGCAGTCATGTTAGTCAAGATGAAAATATTATAATTCCTGAATTATATTTTAAATAATGCAAATAAATGATCTAAAACTTAATAGATCCCAGAATTGCAGAGAACTGTGCAATATTGCCCAATATTACATTGTTACAGTCAAACTAAGAGCACCTGCTACTTACAATAAAAATGTTATATGTAATAAAGATTATCTTGATGTATATAAAAATATTTATATAGAAAGAAGTTAAAATCAAATTTCACTTACATTAGGTAATAAACTCAATAATATCCTACATCAACTCACCTGCAACGAAACCTTTTTGTCTTCCGAACTCAGTTCAGGATCAGTTAATACAATGTTGAATTCCACCTCTTGTTTTATTCCTTTAATTCTATCTAAACATTTTCTAGTACCATTATATTCATCAGCGTAAACTATAGGTTCTTTTATCTGTTTAAGATTTTCTGGGCATAAAGTAATATTGTCGTAGTTTAATTCCTGAACAACATTTTCTACATAGTTGATAGTACTTGGTCCAGTTGAACTGCTTTGCTGCGATATAAAATGTAGTCATTAGAAATAAATGAAGCTGAAAACAAATATTAATTTATCAATTAATAACCCGAAAGCATACACTGCCTTTCAAGTTAATACTACTTTGAGAAATCATTATTTGTTAGCTGTTTTCGAAATTACGCTTTTTATTCTTTGAAATAATGCAGAACAAAATTCGGCTATACAAAATTATATCTATAACTATATATAACATCATTAGCATTCTCTTAAAGGGAAATATTTTGCAAAGATTTCAAGTGTTAGCTTTCACAACACCACGAATGGCCTCTATGCTTCTATAACACATAAATTTATCAGGTTCAGGAAGAAATAATTACAGTAATAATTATAATTATTTATGAATACGCATATGCATGTCAATGAAAACGTTGCAAAGCTTCCTCATTTTTCAATGAACAAATTAAATTGTACATACGGTTAAGCGTTTAAAAATACTGTTGGATTTTTTAAAATTTATTTTAAGAGCTTTAGGCAACTATGGCTCAGGCCGTATGGATGATGATGCAATGAATTGGAGGAATGAAGATTGAGAGGAAGCGGGAGAACGCCGAGAAAGGTAAAGCACACGGTTTTTGTACACCACAAAGCCCACATAGCATGAAAAGGATCGATCCGACGACCCCCAGTACCAGAGGTGAGCTCTCTACCAACTGAGCCACCATGAGCCCCTTGGGTTTTGCTTATTTGACCTTTTAATCAGGCCGCAATACTGATTTCATAAAGTCTGGTTGAATAAATCGTCAACAAGCGAGATATTAAACTCTGTTCTCACTGCTAATGCAAGTTTGTGGTGCTGGAAACAAAACAAAATGTTATGAGCAAATAATTTGCGTTTGGATTCATTCGAGTATGATTAATGGTATGCGCAGACTCAAACGACAATTATCAACACCTACTAATGAGTTCTAATAGTTTCTCCGTTCTTGTGGTGACGTCATTATTAATTCCTTATTTTATTTGTCTCATGAGGGTGTTAGACTGTTCGTTTTACTTTGCATGTTATTAATATTAGATTACTTTTAAAAATAGCGAAAAATAACTACTTTGCCAGCTGGATCTTTATAAATATTTTTCTCAGGTGGGTGCGAAACTTCTTTATGGGTGTAATCAATTGAATTGCTCGTCAAAAATTAAGATACGAAAAATACAGTGCGAGATAACAAACAAAACACGAATTAAAGAATTTACTTCAAATATTGTTTTCTATCAGTTCTACATTCAATATTTTAAAGTTTAGAATAGAATAGCATTAATTAATGACAAGGGTAGTCTGCAAATAAAAATGAGAAATATTACTGATTAAAACATTTTAACTACGCAAAGAATGAGAACCGAACAACGTGTCAATACATATTTGAATGTATTTGTTCTTTCCAGTTAAATTCACATAGACATGTTGATCTTGGAAATAGAATATTAAGTCTTATTTCCAGCATGTTTTCCTTTCCACTATTTAGAGTTTGTTCCACACCATCGAAAACCACTTACAGACAAGTTATCAAAACATCCACAATTTTGATAATTTTAAACTGCTACTTGTTTACCCATAAAATTACGTATACGATTTTGATCGGAAGTGCAGATATGCAATGATCTTGTATTTAATTTCGATACCATTAAAACACATTTTCTGTAGTATAGGTCGTCCTTATTTCTTGGCCAACTTTAATGTTGTTTTTCCCGCAAAACTTTTTTCCTATACTGGCTTCAGTAAAAAGAACAATTATAATTAAAATACAAATTATATATCATAACTATTATTTAAAAAGTACATCATCTCATGTTCAAAAGTGATCTACCCCGATAGAAAGGTAAGCTATTCAAAAAGGTAACTTGTTACAATAAACGGCTATATCTGGGTCATTTACAATTGTAATAACACACGCATATAAAATTTAATTTTCCAATTTCCTTCGCTATATTATCTTTATAGAAGTCTATTGTCAGAGTATGATCAGTTCGTACGTTTTTATCTCTATGATGTTATACACACCGGGAAGAGCTAAACTAATAAAACATTAGTAAAACAAAGAAGCTTTTTACTAAAAAAAATGGCTTAGTGCAAAGTCATTGCTATTCTAAACGTCTAATATTATAAACAAATATTTTTATAAAATGAATTTGTTCTTAATTAGAAAATTTACAGAAAGACACGTCATGCAGGTTGTGTTCTTCAGAAAACGAAACATTAATTTTGACCACTTAAGCCCTTACCTCACTATAAACCTCCAAGTCTTCAGTATTTTCTTCCTTTACAGCCACGAAATGTAGGCTGGGGTAAGAGATGTATAAAGATCCACCATCGTTAGAAGACATAACTGGTATTGATGTCAATACTTTCAAGTGAAGCAACGTGTCCACTTAAGACATCTGTGAAGATTTCAAAATCATCAATCACTGGGGATTGTAGAAGAAACAGGAAACGTTTATCTCCGCGAAATTACTTAAAGAGAATAAACTTTCTGAAACAAATACAAATTGGTATTCTAAGATATAGTCCTCACACTGCACTTTATAACTTGCAAGACAATGAGCCAGAACCATCATTTAAAATGTTAATTTGCAACATGGATTGGATTGGATTCTTAATGAAGTTACTATTAACTTACCTGGATTCTTAAAGCAAATACATTAAGACTACAATATACAAAAATACAAGATCCTCCTAACACATATTACCGACCTTTAACAATTATTACTTTGAAGCAACATATAACGGTGATACAATTAAAAATAAGCTAAAGACACGAATGTTTCGCTAACACGAATCTTAGTTTAAAAATGAATATAAAAATATAAAAACTGAAGAAATATTACGTTGGTTAATTCTTTAGTGCTAATCGTACGTGTAAAATGAATGCAACAAACAAATACCAACAAATAAATATGGAATAAGAAAAAGTTAAATTTACTTCTAGTATCGTTCAGAATAACTTTCCAAGCTGGCTCCAATTGTATATTTATCGGATATTTGTGATTATTTCAAATGGTTTGTCTAATGTTTTAAGCACAGGGTGTTTGAAACCACTTATCTATAATTTAAATCGTTTATTCCAGACTTCACACAAACATGATTACATAGCCTTAGATTGAATTTAATTTGTAAGATCTTTAGGCATCTTTGGCTCAGTCCGGATGAATAATGACGTGATGATTTGTGAAAACAAGAAAGTGAGAGGAAATGGAAATACCCAAAGAACACCCACGTATTCGGTGTTTGTCCGCTACAAAGCCCACATGTTATGAGCAAGGATCGAACTGAAAACGCCTAGCACCAGACGTAAGCGCTATACCAAGGAAAGAAAGAACAAAATACAGGCTGTTTCGTCCGTACTCTCGTAGACATCTTACACAATCAGCAACAGAAGACGAGGAAACTAATTGTTCAGAATGTTCAGAAAACTATTTCAAAGAACTTAAGCTGAAGACAAGATACTGTGCTCAGTGCGTCCAAATAAGTATTTTAAAGATCGGGGAGAAAAACGGAAATCTTAAAAACAAACAAACAAAAAAAAAAACTATAAGTTATTTCCATGAAGAAAAATTAATGGTTTTATTGAAGGTTTTTCCTACTTTTTCATCACGAATATTCACTGCTTAATATTTGTTTTGTGCTTTTCGCCAAATTTAGTTAATAACTTAAAGAATTTAATGTTCTTCAAAGCTCTTACAACTTTTTTTTACCGATTCGTAAATTTTTAACGAACATTGGTGGGATTCATCCCTTATGGGTTTGCCTTTCTGAATTTCACCATGAAACTATACGACGTAGTTAAAATATAGTGTATCGGGACGGGCGTAAGCCATAGTGCTGTTACCGCCCATAGAATTAATTTTATCTTAAAATATAGTTGGAATATATGCCAACTATTGGACTGGGTTTTTATTGTACAATGATATAATGAAGTAATATATAACGCATTTTACTTTTTGGGAATACCGATACTATGAATAGAATGACAAAATACAGAAAATTAAACATTGTTTCATATAGAAAACATATTTATTCATCATACCACTATATTAAACATATAAAAGAATTACTGTTTATATGAAGGAATAATTGTTTATCTGATAAGCAATTGAGCAATATATTCAAAAATACTATAAACAATATATTAGCATAACATAGAATTTAGAAAACAAACTCTATTATGTTCAGAGAGGAGTAGCAAACAAAATGTTGCTCTAACCATGGCGTATTTTTATTATATACAAATCGTTCTAGATTTGTTTTTGTTCTTTGATATATATTTGAGGCGACATTTTTCTTTAACCTACAAAGGACCTAAAAGCATTGTATTTAATTGTGAAATTATTTCCTTGGAATATAATATTAGATGGAGCCTACAACTTTCAAAACAAGTTATTTATTCCTATTCAAACAATCCTCCTACTTCAACTTGAAATTGTTCGAACAGGTTTGTCATATTTATGAGAAACTATTTACCTACATAAAACATGGCTTCTAGTAATTTATATATATATATTTAGAAAAAAGTATATTTTTACGATTAGTTGTATTAGATGGAACCATAGACATATGCTTTCCGCCGCACTACATATTACTATGTAATGCATTATATGACGTTGGCTGTAAGCTGGAATTGCTTAAATATATAATTATGAAATTACGTGCTATTACAGGGAGTGATAATAGCATAAAAACTAACGTTTTAGCTATTCACGAAGGTAATGTTAAGTGGTCCGAAATAGTAAAAAAAAAATAAAAAATAAAAAAAAATGCACGAAAAATTAAAAAAAAATCCTGTTTTTTTCTGGCGTTCAATCTTTCGATTTTTTCTTCATTAGTTCAATTCAATATAAGAGAATTTAACAATGTATGGAGATACATCTACCATATGTGGAAGAGAAAACAAGAAGAAAGAAGTAAAAACATATTCAAAATATAGGACATGAGCAGTGTATTTCGGTTCCTTTTACTACTTTGGCGTCCATGCTACACGTGAGGAGAGAGAACACAAAAGCACTGCTTCATAATTTGATTGTAGTCAAACCACAGATAACTATGCCAGATTTTCACCCAAATCCTTGAAATACCTGCGTTTTATTTTCGGTCTTTCAAGAAGTTTAGCCTCTCACCTGCAGATTGCTTTTTTCTAGGTTTTACCTCCACACTATCTAGTGACGAAAGGTCAAACCATGTCGTTCCCCGCCGCTTCCTTTCTGTCTGCTTATTCGCTGGCCGACTCGCATGGCCCATGACCTTCGTCAAGGAAATTGTGTTGATAACGAAGAAGTCTCCCAGTCTTCCCCTATCAAACACGGTTTGCTGTGGTCAAGAAGGGAGGCGGAAGTAATTGCGTTGTGTGTGGGAAACCGCGATCGTTTCCAAATCTATAAAAGAAATGGAGCAAGTTTTCGGCTATGAATTGTGAGCTGATGTATTGACATTTAACAAAACTGTTTTACAGACTTACTTACTGACTCTATGTTTTACGGAACTCACAAGTTCATCGCCGCAGTAACAAACGATCGCCATCGGGTTCTATCTTGGGCAAGATCAAACAAGTTTTCATTACGAACGCTTATTTCTTTAAGATTCCTTCTAATATTGTCCTCCCAACATCGTCTTGGTCATCTCAACGGTCTCTTTCCCTCCGGCATTCCAGCCACGATGAAGTGTAGTCTTCATTTTTCTCCCATCCAAGCGCATCTCCGTCGTCGCGATTTCATTACTCTGGCAACATCGGGTGAGTCTTACAGTTCGTCAGTTCTTGTTCGTGTGGTTTGAATAAATCGATATTATAATTTGTGAAATTCCTTGAAAAGTGACCTCATGTACGGAGACTTCATTTTCGAGAGTTTAAAATATTTTAAGGTGTTATCCTATTTAATACTTCAGCAGTGTTTCTTTGAGACAAAGCCTCGGGGGGTTTCAACAACCGCTCGCAAAGAACTAGTCTCAACATTTATAACGCCCATATGTATACTGAAATACGTATATAATAGCACATTCTATAAATATTCTTGATTCTATTTTCAGGTTAAGTAAGGAAGTACGACATATCATCAGAGATAAGTATACTTATCTGTGATATTATTAAGTAACATTATTGTTATTATGTTTTAGCACATTGAAGTCAATATGCATTATTTATAATTTTCGTGACTCCCTCCACGAACTCCTCCGAATGAAATCTTCTGGAAGAAACACTGTACTTCAGACATTTTTTTAGATTAGTTCCAATTTGGAAAAAGTTATTCGCACAACTCTGATGGCATTTTTGTCCTTTACATATGAGACTACTTCTATACGTTATTGCTATTTGTACAAATAATGCCGAGCAGTGAGTTGTGATTTTGATAAACAAATGCCACTATTTTGTTATGTTATTTGCGAATAGCTATAAATCCACGAGTATCATTAATTTTAATGGTCAAATCATAGTTTAATTGTAACAATCCATGAAGTAAACGAATCTCCTACTGCAAATTAAAACATTACCAGGATTAATTATTTCTGGTACAATTAATTTCATTAATAGGGAATTAAAGTGAAGTTTCTTCAACTATGCGGTAGATTTCGCTTTATAAGCGTTTTTCTAAGGCGACATATTACACTTATTGAGATATACACATTTAATAGTGCAGTGACGGTCAAAGTGTTAAAGAACGAAAATGCTCATAGCAAAGAAAGAGGAAAGTATTCTTAATCTTACATGATGGTGACCAACGCGTCTGGATTTGTGGCAACTGCATTCTAGACTCCTATTAATACATATACCATAAAAGAGTAGCGAACTCTCAAGGTGGATCCATGAGTGAGGGGATAAAGCGACGAACCTTTCCAGATTCGAACCCCACAGCGACCCGTGGATAATTTACTGCTGGGAAATTAATACTGTATATCACGAATAAAACAACGGACAAAATGCAACGCAATCCCAACAGGGAGCAACCATGCTCTGTTTTGCCCAACTGAACCCTTTTCTTCTTCATTTCTACTTGTTTCTTCTCCACCATTATTCAACGTCGAATATACCGTTGAACAGGCGGACATTTCAGTACATTTACAACGTTAAAAGAACATTTCGGCACTAACGTTTAATTACCTGTAATTTCAACATATGTGTGTTACTGAGGTAGAGAAATGGAATTTGGATGAAGATGTACCATCCCGAGTAGATCACGACAATATAAGAAAATGTTTTAAAAGTCGCCTTTTTAGTCCAAAATTGCCACCCAGAAACCCATTTTCCATACCACAAGCTAGAGAAACGAAACTTGTTATGAAGGTATAGCATCACGAAGAAATCGGGCAAACCTCCCCTGTGGGAGCGCAGCCCCCGGGATATGACGACAGATCTGCACAATAGTGGCGCAGTTCCCCAGATAATGTGGTTACGATAAAATGGGCGCACCCCCCAAAACTCCTCAAGTTGGGGGCGCAACCTGCCACGAGATTCTTGAGCAGCGCCCTCAGCGAAGCGAGTATATGTACGTATAAAAAGCTACGAAATCCGAGCAAAAAGTTCAGTCAAGTTCGTTAGCCCTAAAAAGTGGTGAAATGGAGGATGGATGAGCCAATTTTCTTGGCGAGAGCATGTGTAAGAACACTGGAAGTTGGCTCGAGGTGGCAAGGTTCATGATGTTCGAGCTTTAGGGTTAGTGGCAGTTGGCGTGGTGGGTTTTAGGGACGCCACCAGCCTTATGGCTTGAAGATCATTAACCTTGCTACCTCGCGCTAACTTGCAGTGTTCCTCTTAAATGCTGTCGTCAAGGAACTTGGCTCATCCATCCTCCATGTCATAACTTTTAAGTCTGACGAACTTGGCTGAATATTTTGCACTTTTGGTGTTTTAGTTGGGATAACTACTCTTAAACCTTTGCAGTTTCTAAGAATCTATCAACAGAAAGATAATGACAGTTTTAAATATTAAAAGTGATTCAACTCCGAGGAAAATTAAAATCTATAATTGTTTCTGAAATAAACATTACAATAAAACTTTGTATACCCCTTCCCTTCAATATTTGTAAACTGTAATATTACATTTCATTCGTATTGTCCTTCATTTCTTTCTGACAATTTTACGTCATTGTCGGAATGCAAGAGAATATTTTTCTTTTGATCACTGTCTCCAGTAACGTTCGTCTGTCGCATACGTAGCTCAAAATTCTGGGGAGAATCTCTGCGTACTTTAGGAATTGCGTTAGATATATTCTTGTGGGAATAATTGTTCCTTTATTATAATTTACACTATATGCACTCACCTTCTAATGCATACAACTGCTTACATCAAAACTGGCACACAGCGAAAAATATCGGTGTTGATTCAACTCTTTTTCCAGGAAGACCATCACTTTTTCGTGTTAAATCAACACAACATTCGGTGCTGATTTCGGTACTGGAAGAAAGAAAAGTTAAGGCTGCATTGAAATTCAAACATGGGTTACACAGTTAGAGGCCCGGCATCTTACCGACTTGTCCAGAACGCCAACAGAAAATCACTAGATTCAAACAGTATAGAGGGATATGTATACAAAAATAAGTTGCTCAATCCCCCAAAACAAACAAAGTTGCTCCTCATTGAGAATATGTTCCATTTCTATGGAAGCAGACGATCAAGGTGGCAACAGCCAAACTAAATTAGTATTTGACATGTTTATTACGATAAGAAGCCGAAATGCTGATCAAAGTTTGCTGTCGCCATTTTGATTGTTACCTTTCATGGAAAAGGAAAACTCTCATTAATGGGAAATCTGATCTCTAATTGACAAATGAAAAAGTAATGAAACCGTTGCATAAGTATTGTTAGTAACTGTTTTGGGAGTTCAGCAACATATTCTTGATTCTCTCTTGTATACTGTTCGGATCTAGTGTCTTTTCTGTTGTCGATTTGGCCAAGTTAGCCGATCCGGGTGGTCGTGCGGGCTAGTGCGGTAGTCTAGCGACTCCAGGATCGCGGGTTCCAATCCCGCCTCGGGCATGGATGTGATTTTAACTGTGTTGTCCGTAAGTAGGTTAAGAAAGATAAACGAAAAATAAATGGTCCCAATCGTATAAATAAACGCAATGTACTATGAAAGTTAAATAAACGAGATTTAAAAAAAAAAAAAAGTCGGTAAGACGCTTGACTTCTAACTGAGCAACCCATGTTCAAAGCTCGATGCAACCATAATTATTTTTTCTCCCAGTACCGAAATCAACACATGAGTTGTGTTGATTTAACGTGAAAAGGTGATGGTTTTCAAGGGACACCGAAAATTGTTGAATCAACATCGCTTGTCCCCGGTGGGTGAGTGGTAACGCTTGCTGCCTTGTAAGCAGTATGTAAGCAGTAAAACCTATCACTATTAAAAAATAATCCATTGCTTCATTATTAGATGTATATTCAAGGTCAAAACATAGATCAGACAGGTGTAAATTAAAAAGCATTAGCGAGACTGGTGCATGCATGAAATGTGGAAATAAAGAAACTTGATACCATAATTTTATAGAATGTGATAAGACATCTCAAATTTGGGAGAAATTTAAAACGGTATATGGTATAATATACGATGTCACATCAAAGATATGCAGAATGAACAGGCGTGGACCATCTTTTAGAATTTTCCCTCCTGCTAGACGGAAATTCACTACGTGGTTAAGAGCGTCAGAATGGTATATACAAATTTAACGCCGAATTTCTGGATCATGCAAAAGAATAATAAAACAAGGGAATGTGTTCATTCTATTAAGGAAAGAATGAAATAATGGATATGTAGGAAAAGTATGTAAGAGGTATAGAGAGTTTTGTAAGGCAGTCTGTTTTGGTAAAGATTGAATTTGGTTTGAAAGAAAGTTGATAAGACGCTTGACTTCTAACTGAGCAACCCATTTTCAAATCTCGAAGCCACCGTAATTATTTTTTTTTCCCAGTACCAAAATCAACACATGCGTTGTGTTGATTTAATACGAAAAAAGTGATCGTCTTCCAGGGACTCCGAAAATTGTTGACCCAACACCGCTATTTTTTTGCTGTGTAGAGATAAACTGATTTCAGGCTGTGTTTCAGCGAGCTGCATTTCTATGCTTAGTTGCAATGTGAGGAGGTTACAGACCTTTTAAAGTTAAACCAGAGATAAGTTAACTCAGATTCATATAGCGTCAAAAAGTGGACTTGGGCAGTTTTGCAACTAGAGGCTTCAATTTTACCTGGAATAAATATTACAGTAAATGCTTTGCATATCCTTCCAAGCATAAAAGAAAAAAACAACAACACGTTTTTGTGAAGTAGAAAATATTACAGTTCTTTCGTAGTTTCAATAATTTCTTTTCGATCATTTTCCTCATTGTATGAGTGTAAGAGACTAAAAATCTCGTCGTCATTATCTCTAGTATTGTTCGTCTCGCAAACATACTTCAGGACTTTACTTATTTATATTATGTGTGTAGCTGATTTCAGCTCTCCTGGAACGGAATCTCAAGTTTATTTTAAAGACTGGGCAGTACAGAGGTTTCAAAAGCCGAAAACAAAGAGTATCACTGTTTCTATTAGCTTGCCCTGTCTGTCCAGGTCGAATCTTGTAATCAGTTTTTAATCCCCATCTAATTATACAATCCGGATGAAACTTTGCACACTTTTGTGTGCCTCATTAAGATTCGAAACTCGTTAATTTTGTAAGATTAATGCATGGTACAGATACTTCAAAATCGAAATCAGTACAGGTACAAGAAATTACAGGAAGTGAACAGGGGAAAGTTTTCGGTCCCAACTTTAATATATAAAATAATTCAGAGCCATATCCAATCTACTATTGGGTGTGGTCTCTCCTAAAAGCAGATTATTGGTCTACTTCTCCCACGCTGACCAGAGGGATTGGGAGAGGAGAGCCTAAGCTCTCACTGTTATCGCCACTACCTTTTATTCATAGCAGCTCACTAATTGCATCACGATGCTCGGCAGGCACCACTTCAAACCCAAACACCTTGGAAAAAATGCTTGGCAGCGTCGGGAATCGAACCCCTTAAATCCGTAGTCAGCAACGATAACCACTATACCAACCGGGCGGTCTTATATATATATATATATAGATTATATATAGATTATATATATATAGATATAGATTATATATATATATACATATATATATATATATATATATATATATATATATATATATAATCTATATACCCGCGTGGTCACGAGTTCAATGCCCATCAGAGTCCATTGAACGGAATGGTTCGGAGTAGACAAGACCAAGAACGTCGTTAGAAGTACACTTTTCCCGTCTTTAAAAGCTCATCAGCTCGTTTAGAACGTTAATATCAATTCGCAGCCTCGATGGCTCAGGCGGTAGAGAGCTCACCTGTGGTGATAGGGATCGTTGTATCGATCCCTGCTCATGCCAAGTGGCTTTTCTGGTAGACAAACAGCGTGTGCGTGGGTTTTCTTGGGGTGCTCTCGTTTCCTCCCGCTACCATCATTTCACGAATTTATCCCATTATCATCCATACGGCCTGAGCCATAGAATCCTAAAGGCCTTAAAATAAATTCAAACTAATATCAATTAAATCAATGTTTCGTTTTCTCTTTGAAACTGAAACTAGAAAATAAAACGGAAACGTTTAAAAAAACATGAGCCGGAAAGAAATTTTGGACAACACACAAGAACCATCTCAAATAGTTGTATATTTCTCCCATCCTCCTTCCATTTACATTTATAGTCTCTCTCGGAAACTGGTTCCTGGAGCATTACTGTGTGTGTGTGTGGGGGGGGGACATGTAACGCGTACGAAAAATAATGAACACTAAAGATATGAAATACAAATTAGTATCTGCGAAGCACATTATATACTCGTAGATGCATATGGTGTAAAAGAAATAGGATATTGACTTCTCTCACTCTCTGTGTTGAACATAAATTGCATTTCCTTTTACAGATTCAGTAACGATGGTTCCCCTCATACAATAACATAACGCAAAGGGAGGGATGCTCAATATTTACCCCTTCCTTCTTAAACACCGTAAAACGTGTTTGTAGGTGGGAGGAGGAAAATAATTCTTTATTATCAATATTGTTTCCCAGGCGAAGGCCATGGACCATGCGAGTCTGTCAGCCAATAAGCAGATTGGAGGGAAGTGGCGGGAAACTTGACATGGTTTGATCTATCGGCACCAGATAGCACGGAGGTAAAACCTAGAAAAAAAGCATTCTGCGCCATCTGCAGGTCAGAGGCTAATCTTCTTGAAAGACCGAAAATAAAGCGCAGGTATTTTAAGGCTTTGGGTGAAAATCTGGCATAGTTATCGGTAGTCAAACAATACCACGTTAGCCCACTTTCGATTCCAAAATGGTTTCTTTCGCTCATATTTTCTGAATTGGGTAGCATCTTTTTACTATATAACTCCATACTGTCATGGCACGCAATATTGTTGGTTTCAAAATTGTAATAATCAGAAGAAAAGAATAGCGTTTTAATACATTGTTAGGTATCTCATCTCCACTTTAGCACACGTTAAAGAAGTACAACAAATTAACCACAATATTTGCAGGTGTTCTTTAATAAGACAGTTACTCAGTGATTGAATAACCATGTCAAAAACATGTTTACAAGGTAGGAGGAGTTTCAGGATAAGGATATGCTGAGATTCCAGCTTCTTCAAATCCATTCAAAGCCACGTACAAAATGCAATATTATATCGCATTATCGTAATCGATCACGTGTAAGACGAGCTAAAGGAGCGCTGGAATGTATGAACAGCCGCGTGACCGACTCTAGCACTTCATCTCCATCTCTGTCCCTGATAGCTCAATCTATCTATTAATTGATTGGCATTCTATGCCATGGCCTTCCAGTGACACCAGACGCCGATAGAACTTATGATATCAGTATATTTGTACCAATCTCCATCTTAGTAGAAATTTATTCGATTGTCAGCTGTAAAGATCAGAACAACACCATCAAAGTTCGAAGCGGATCTTCAGAGTTCAGAAGCCGGTAGGTGCAAGAGCTCGCTCCAACCCCAATCAACAACATTAGAGTCGGTCATCTATCATAGCGGTCCTGAGTTCGATTCCTGTCTTCATGTCAGTGTCTATCTAGTGAGCTGTATTCTCTTTTGTTTTCATTTATCACACTTGCACAAGTTATCGCGTATGGTTCAAGAATGAAGTGTCGAGTTTGTATATAATTATTGTATGTAGTAAAGCGGCCATTGTTCGAAACTTTGCTTGTGTGCTTTGGTCCGGGATCATCCACCTAACTAAATCTCCAAGCTGTGTGTTTCATTCCTTACATCCATATTATTACGCCCTTAGTTTTATTAGTAGTCAAAATCGCATTATTATAAATTACTCTCGCAACAGTGGGAACATACACTTTGGGCGGGATGACAAGGTAGGTGGCGTTTCCGAAAACTTCCTAAAGAAATAATTTTTCTACGAGAAGGTCGAAGGATCCCGAAATTGGCGGAACATTTTACCCTATAGCATGTTTCCAAAACGAATATATATTTTCAAATAAGTTGTAAACTCCCGAAATTTCCCTTCTATATAATTAACTATACTAGTGTCAAAAATTAAAGCAAAATTTGCAAAACTGTTAAATAATTGTTTTAAAATGTCGTACGATATTTAAGGATGGTCAAGAACATATTTCTATCCGTTTTAATTTAGAAAGACATAGTTAATGGTAATGCTACATGGCCTGCCCATCTTAGTCTTCGCGAATCGCGATTTCATTATTCTCACAACATCGGGTGAGTCGTACAGTCCATAAAGTTTTTCATTATGCAGTCTCCTTCATTCTCCAGTCATCTCTGTGTGACTTGTAGTTACTTACTGAGATCTGGGAGGGCAAACGTACCATGTGAAAACATATTAAAATTGGAGAAAACTAATTAAATGAAAAGGACCTTAAAGATTCAAGGTCATAACTTTTCCCACCGTCTGAGATAATGACGAATCCAACGTGCATGGCAGTATGGCTCCAGACTCCAAGTCTGTCGGGGTTGTGTAGTTGCTAGGCTTGGTCAGATCCGGACTTTTTGGTATCCGGACTTCGGACTTCTAAAAAGTCCGAATCCGCGGACCATTTTGTCGGACTGTCTGAAATCGGACTCGGACCGTCCGAAATCGGACTTTTAGTTCGGACTCGGACTGTCCGAATCCGGACTCGGACTTTTCGTTCGGACTCGGACTATCCGAAATCGGACTTTTCGTTCGGACTCGGACTGTCCGAAATCGGAGTCGGACCTGCGATTGAACTTACTCACTTAATTCCTAAATGCCATTATTTAACTAATTTAATGACAATTATTACTACATATATATGTCACTTGCTGATTTGCCCGCTCGTTGAAGCGGGGGGAATAAAATGTGTTGGCAACAGTCATCGGGACTATCACCAATACTCACTTCCCCGTGGCGGACTGCGCCCCTAACTTCGAGAGTTTTGGGGGGATGAGCCCCCTTTATCGTAACCAGACTCTCCAGAGAACCGAACCCGCATGGTGCAAATTTTCCTCCAAAACCTCTCTACGGGGATTCTCCCTATAGAGAAGGTTTTCTCATTTGCCCGCTAGTTGGTGCGGTGTGAATTAAGTTAGCAACAGTAATCGGGACTGTAGCGAATGCTCTCTCCCCCGTGGCGGGCTGCGCCCCGAACTTGGGGATCTTTTAGGACTGCGTCTCCTTTATCGTAACCAGACTCTCCGGAAGGCTTCACCCCCATGGTGCAGATTTGCCCCCATACCCCCGACAGCCTGCCCCTCATTGGGAAGTTTTGCCCCATTTATTGTAACCTACTCGTGGTGGTACACATTCATACCAAAATTCTTTTCTCTAGTTTCAGTGTTTGAAAAATGCGTTTTGGAGTGGCTATTTTAGATCAAGATAACGAATTTTCTTCTTATATTATCGTGACCTACTCGTGATGGTACACCTCCATACCAAGTTTTGTACCTCTAGCTCAAACGGTGTGGAAAATGTTTTTGAGCGCTCATTTTGAACCAAAAAAGATGGCGACTGATATG
>JAGDQP010007968.1:36748-64996 GCA_022664845.1 Lepisma saccharinum | reverse complement strand
ATAATTACACTCATATCATCCTTTGACTTTACATCACATTCTGCATTCTACGTATCCGAAAAAAAAAGGAAAGAAACATTTGAAATACATGCAACTCTAAAAAAAAAAAAAAAAGTAGATAATATAGAGAATTACTGTGATATGTTTGCGTTAGGTTACTGCCAATTTGTGAACTCCATGCTGAAGTCATAATGGCGATAGTTTTAGAAATTACATCTATACTGACTTTCCGTACTGTGTAGGCCTACGGACTAATTACTTCTCAATTATGCTCCCACTCAAGACTGTAGATTTCTCCTTGTACTAATTCATTTTGCTTTGATAATATACTATTTATTTAGCATAATGTATCTTCGTACTCTAAAACAATCTAAAAATTAAAATCATCTACCGTCAAATGTAGCCACTAGTCATGCTAATCAGTAGAGAGCACATCTTAAGTGTTAAGCGAACAGGCAGTGGTCGGATAGAATTTGTAGTTATATTTTAAACTTCCTAACTTCTCTCAAACAAGGTAATTTTGATACATTGTAGACTTGGTAGTTAGCAACAGTGAACAGCTGACTAAAGATTTTGATTGGTGGTTGAACATGACTCCGCCCCCGGTCGCGATGTACATCCACATATGTAAAATTCGCGGCCGGGATAGGGTAGGGGAAAGGATACGGGAAGGAGTCGGACAGAGCCTAAGTTGAAGATACCACAAGGAAAAAGTCAGTCAGTCACTGGTATCGAACCCAGGACCTCCCAAATGGACCATTATGTCCTGTATCTAGTTCAGGTTTATCTACGGCTGACATTTTTGTCTTTAATGTATTTTCACCATAATTATCATTAGCAGTCTGATGAAAGCGACAGGTTCTGTCAGGAAAATTAGGAACCTTCTCCGTTCATATTGACCACGCGCTTTTCTTTTTGTCTTAGTATACGATTTCTCCTCCTTAATACTGTCAAGAAATTCTATAAGTCCTCTTCTTCTTTTCTCCTTCAACCATATATTCACTCGCATAATTTAGTAGTGTTTCTCAACCACGGACGAGTGTAGTGACATTCCGACTCTTAGTAACCCTGCTACCGAGCCTCCGTGGTTTATTGTTTTAAGCAACGATGACTTCAAACAGCTACTGAAAATATTTCATCACCTGGGCCTTTTGACCTGTTAAACATAATTTTGTCAGACCTCCAAAACATTGAAAAATACTACCTTAAAAGACGTAAAGCGGTATAGTTAACGCGCTATTACTTCCAAAATATATAGTCACTTCAAAATTTCCCTTTCGTCACTACATTATAAATTCTTGTGCTACTTCCCGATGTCGAAAATATTGACAGAAACGAAAGAACAATTGTCTTTCTTTCGTTTCCCAAAGACAAAAAAATAGCGCGGCTCTAAATCCATTATGAACGGATGTTGCCTGGACCGACTGTGCTGCCATCTTTTGAGGGTTGTACGAAAAAGCTGATGCATGTAATTTACATCGTGGTCGCTCCGCTAGATGTCACAACTATACAATGATCATTCTTCGTTCATATTACTGTCACGAATACATCGTGGCGCTCCTTTAGAATTCTTCCATGGCAATATGCTCTACCAAACAATTACCTACACTCACTTGAAATAAGCATAATTTGCATACATCTAGAACTCTAGGACTTCCTGATCCATAACACCAGAACATTAAAAATGGTATAAATTTTATTTCTGTAAACACTGTTATTTCTGTATGTTATTTACCATACATCTATTCTTTCACACTGCATGACTGGAGAAGACTCCTCAAGTAAAATCTTCGTCTGTAGCACGGTTGGAAAAAACATGTTTTTTTTTCTTTTAGAAAATAACAAAACATATGTTTAAAACGTGTTCATGTTTTTTTGTTTTCAACACGTTTTTTATAGACTGCGAAAAAAACAGTGTTTAAGACATTTATGACGTTTAAAACATTTTCTGAAAAATAATTTTAAAAAATGGCAGGGGTTATGATACATACTCCATCTGCAGTAGCTTCTATAATGTTTCAATCGCACTTCTGATCTATTCATAAGCATTTACTAGAAATTGTAGGTTCTATTTACTAAATTTATTGAAATTTGCGATTTATTTATTAAAATTCAGCGCCGCATGGGGGACGTGAAGGTAGCGATCCGCATAATCTCGACCAACGGCACGAAGTGAGGTGGGGTGGTCAGCCCCACGCTCGGCTGCCTTTACCTCCCAAAGTGCCTAGGAATTGACACTGTGGTACTCAATTTGATAGGAGGCTGAGTGCCAGCCATGGGAACAATAAAGGAAAATTCTCCAGTGTCCTTGCCGAGATTTGAATTACACTTCTTGAAATGTTCTCTCGTTCGGACAACACGACCTGCCATTTCGTTTTTTACACAATCTACATTTGGCTTTTACGGTTATTTTCGGAAGGGTTAACTTTAATAAAGTGTGTCCAGAATAAATCCTTTTTCCTTCCTGTGCAACCCACTGATAATGAGTCTGTAGACGAACAGCAAAGAAGCAAAGTACATAGTGTTGTAAACAAAAGTTTTATTTTCTGTGGAGTTTTTTTTTGCAGTTCATTTTCATGTTTTTTTTTTTAAATCTTTTTTTTTACAAAGCAAGTATTTAATGCTTCACGCTGCAGATTTAAGATTTCACACATTTATCCCAATTTACTATAACCTACTTCTATTCAAGGGCATTGATATATGTCCAAATGTATGGAAGTAATTTTAAATAATTAATTTTTAAAATTGATTGGCAACACTGTCAACTGCGGGACCTGAAATACCTCTATGACGCGTCCCAATATGTAAATACAAAGTTTGGTCGTAATACGTTCAACGATATGGAAACAATTAAAAAAAAAATATTTTCTGTAATTGGTTGGCAACACTGACAACTGCGGCACCGGAAGTACCCACATGAACTGTCCCAGTACCTAATGAACATGTCAAATTTGGTGTAAATCAATGTGGATACGTCCAACGATAACAAATATGAAAACTAGATTTTTTTAATCGTTTGGCAACCCTGACAAACTACGGTCCCTGGAGTACCTGTATGACCTGTTCGAGTAACTAACGAACATGTATGTCAAATCTAGTGTACATCAATGCACACGTGTAGATTTGTATTAATAAAGGCATGTCTAAAAGTTGAATTTTAAAATAGGTTCGCAACACTGACGACTGGGGTATTTAAGGTGGGGGACACCCAAAACTTTCTTTTACTGTATTGAATGATATTTAAGCTAAGTTTGGGGCAGATACGATATGGAAGTTTTTTTTAATGAATTTTTTAAAAGTTAGCAACACTGAGAACTGAGCAACCGGTAATATATCACGACAAACAAACAAAAAAAAAAATTGTAATCTAGGGTTTAATTATGTTATATTACTTCTTAATTACCTACATGAAAGTATTTTTGCTTAAAGAGACGTTAGCAGTATTACAAATTGCTGCCTTGAAAAAAAAAAACGAAATTTAGAAAAAAAAACGAAGGCTCATGTTCTTTTTTAAGAAACGGAAGTGTTAGTTTTTTTTTTTCTATTTAAAACACTGAGAGTACCTAATAAGTTATACCACCCGGCATTAACTCCAAGCACCGAATAAGAAATGATTATCAATTCTACACAGTTACTCACTAAAAACACACTCTTTTGTACTCTTAAAAATAATATAATACTTTCAAAGAACAAAAATAAAATTAACATGTTTTAAACACGACTTAAAAAAAAAAAACGTCGCTTAAAACAAATGTTCAAAATGTTTAAAACAATCGCCTCTGTTTAAAACACATTTAAAACATTTTGTTTTAAACATTCCAACCCTGGTCTGCAGTCTAGTGCCTGGGCATCTTAACAAGCAATGAGAAGTTGCGAGTGTGTTGAGGCGTGAGGAACATTCTCGACATACAATAAATCGGCCGTGCTCAAAGGACAACATACTCAAAGTCAAGCAGGAGAGATCGAGTCGAGTCCCGGTCCCGGCGGCTGTCAATTTCAACATTTACCATACACAAGCTTCTCTCGTGGAAAAAAAAAGATAACACCATAAAATTACATTTGTCGATTCACTTTCAGTATATTTCGAAACATTTCTCTAATTAACATAATTAGTGTTCAAAATGTCCCAAATGACGTTTCGACCACCATGACAATGGCAAACACGAACTTCATTGTATTTTGTCAATAGATGGCAGCAGAGGCAAAATGGGCCATCTCACAAGGGAACGATTAGCACGACTGAGTTGTTCGCCCCAAAATTGGCACAAAGAAGTTCGTTAGCCAGTTTTTGAGTATTTGAACACAAAACACCTCCCTAGATAGCAAGATATCGCCCAATGATATGTTGATAATGAATGGTTAGTTTAAAACGATAATTTGCTATAAAAAAAAAAAAAGTGCTCCCCTCTATAAGTATTGCATTTCTAAAATAGAGCACTATCATTAGTCCTTGTGCCAGACAAGTTGTTGGTATAAAATGGGGGGACCAGGTGAAACTTTCAGCACTTGTACACTGGCATGTATAGAGCACGAAAATACGTGACAGACATTCCAAAAGGGTAGCTATACAAGATGGCGGCCGACGCTATTTATTAAAATCAACATATCTCGGCTACGAGTTATCCGATTTCGATCATTCTTTTTTGGAATGAAAGATATGTTTATTGCCTACATTTATGTTTATGAGCAATATTTTCGTAAATCTAATAGTTTTTCAGTTAAATGTAGAAAAGTTTCATTTTAGCCTAAAATATGTTCTTATTTAATATTTTACTTTGAAACGACTGGCTTTAGATAAACCTATGTCCTTACACAAAATATAGCGTGTAACCTAGGCTTTAATTTAAAGAAAAGATCAATTAAATCCGATAAGTATAACCAGAGATATGGACAATTGTTTGAAAATTTCTGCAGTACGAGTTAGCATTATGGAGGTACTAATGCATGTAGAAGCTACAGGATGATTTGGTATAAAACAGGGATACCAGATGAAATCTTCAGCACTTGTACACTGGCACGTATAGAGCACGAAAATACGTGATAGACATACCAAAAATGTAGCTATCCAAGATGGCGGCCATTCAGAATCGGTACGCCAATTTTCAATGGTACGTATATCAGCATCGCATATCTCGTCCGATTTTGATGGTTTCTTTTTAAAATTAAAGATAATTTCTTTGAGTTCAATGAGCAATATCTTCATAAATCTAATTTTTTTTTTCAGTTAAATATAAAAATGTGAATTTTAACCGAAATCATTTTTATTAAATTTTTGACTGAGGCAGATTTTAGGTTTAGGCGAAAATTTTTTTTCAAAAAAGGAGGAAAAACAAAATTTTATTTAAATTTGCATAATGTTTTCTAAAAAAATGTTAGAAAACTACTATTTTTAGATAAATAAATGCTTTTGCAAAAGACACTGCTTTTATTTGAAGAAAAGAGCAATAATACGCTAATTAATAATCTGAACCAGAGCAATTACTGCGTATTTCTGTAACAACTGCAACGCAGGATGGCAAGTACAACAGTTTCTGGTGCAAATGCTCCGGCGATCCAATTGATGCATAGCTTTCCTTCGCTGTCCTTTCTCCATTCATACTCTTCAGCCTCTGGTATACTTAAGAGCATTTTCCAAGCCTTCGTATCTAAATCCCTATCTGGAAAGTTGCGCGTTCCAATGTATCCTTGCATGATGGTAGTTAGCAGCAATCGACTTCACCCGCCTCTGGACGTAAATAATTTCATCGCAGTTCATTGGCACTTCCAATTTATATTTTCCTGGAATACGCCACAAGTAAATTTCCAAGTGTCTTGAATAACTCATCCGGAACAGTTCACTCGATTCCTATGCTTCTAAATGTTGTGACATTCTTTTGTGCTGTTCCAGTCAACCTTTTCATCTTTGATATTAAAGAGTGAAAAGTATGTGACTTGACCGGGGATGGAACCCGGGACCTTTGGGTTACCGTCCCAATGCACTACCAACTGCGCCACCCAGTCGACCCACTTTCCAATCACACACCCTTCACTCTTTGCTGCCGATGTTCTCTCTCGAAACCATCTCGAACCGGGGTGCGATCCCCGGTCTAGTCAAATACTTTTCACTCTTTAATATCAATTGTATCTGTAGCTACAGAGGCTTGATGTACAGAAAAAATCGGAAGTTGCCTCCATTTCATCTTTGGCTTTTAATCTTTCTTTGTCCTGCAAATGCATTTACACTGCCACAGCCTGACCTGAATGGAATCTTATTACAGCTGGTGCCACTTCTTAATACATTTCTGAGACACTTTGGCCAATAAAAAGTACTTTCAGTTAGTTTCTAACGCCTTTCACAATGCATTTACTTGCTTTAACCTGTTTGTACAGTACAACAGAAAACCAAACTTTTTTATTAGTAGTGATTTCTAAGGTCCAGATTATCGAATATTATTGCCCTTTTCCTCAAATAAAAGTATATATTAAAAGAAGCGTCTTTTGAATTTAATTTTAAGACCTTTAGGCAACTTTCGGTCAGACAGGATGGATGATGAGATGAATTGGTGGAATAAAGAAACTGGGAGGAAACGGGAGAAGCCCGAGAAAAGCCACGCATACGGTGTTAATCCACCACAAAGTCCATATAGCAGGAGAAGGGGTCGAACCGACCACCCCTATCTTCAGAGGTGAGCGATAAACCATTAACCTACCACGGCTCAGGAGCATTTTGAAAGCAAATAGTTATCTAAAAAATATAGTTTCCTAATAAGACCTTAAATAAGAAAATAATAAACATTTTTTGTTATTTTTTAATTTCACTTAATAAACCAAAACTAAATATACTTAAGTAAATATTAAATAAAATAATTTAGGTTAAAATTCACATTTTTAAATTTAACAAAAAAATCGCTATTATATTTATGAAAATATTGCTCTTAATAAAAATTGAAAGCAAAGAAATGAACTTTCATTTAAAAAAGGAACCATCGAAATCTCGTAACATTGAGAATTGGCGATAACCACCATTTTGAATAACTACCGTTTTGTGATGTCTATCACCCATATTCATGCTCTTCATAGACTAGTGTTCAAGAGCTGCAAGTTCTCTGCATTTTATACCAAATCATCATGTGGCTTCTACACGCATTAGTGCCTCCGTAATGTTACCTCGCATTGCAGAAATTTTCAATCAAATGTCCATATCTCTGGTTATACTTGTCGGATTTAATTGATCTTTCTCCAAATTAAAGCCTAGGTTACACGCTATATTTTGTGTAAGGACATAGGTTTATCTAAACACAGTCGTTTCAACGTAAAATATTAAATAAGAAAATATTTTAGGCTAAAATGAAACTTTTTTACATTTAATTGAAAAATTATTAGATTTACGAAAATATTGCTCATAAACAAAAATGTAGCTAATAAAAATATCTTTAATTTAAAAAAGAATGATCGAAATCGGATAACTCGTAGCCGAGATATGTTGATTTTAATAAATAGCGTCGGCCGCCATCTTGGATAGATACCCTTTTGGAATGTCTATCACGTATTTTCGTGCTCTATACATGTCAGTGTACAAGTGGTGAAAGTTTCACCTGGTCCCCCATTTTATAAAAAATCATCGTTTTTTGGCTTCTGGCACAAGGACTGAACCAGAAAACAGAATTTTCTTCTTATTCTTCCCATGGGTATCTGATTTCTATGCTATAGTTGTTCTTTGTGGATCATATATGTATAGCGAAGGGAGTGTTTGAATATATAGAACGGTGAATAACAATACTTAAGATAAATAAGGACCTCGGGGCGGCCGAGAGGTTACCGTGCTTGCTGTCTGTGCGCGTGGTCACGGGTTCAATTCCCGCCGAGGTCCATTCAACGAAGTGGCTCGGAGTCCACTTTACCGAAAAACTGTTGTCACATCCTTAGAAGCTCACATGTTCGTTTAGGACGTTAATAATCCATTCATTCAAGATAAAGAAAAAAGCAATCATCAAATTATCTTTGCCGTTACCGGCCATAAAATTTATTTTATTTTTATCTTACCAAATTATCTTTCTCTTTTAAAAGCTGATGAGTGATTTTTTTTTTACCTCTGTAATTTTTAGTTTTAATAACATATTTTTTTTTTTCTCATACAGGAGATTGACAACACGAATTTTAACTAATGCCTTTTTTTCTGATACAAATCATTTTTAAAATACCAATTTTAACTCTCAGAAAAGGACTTTCCATTTCCAAGAAATTCGTAAAACACTAGGCGCTCTTTAATCCGACACATTCGGAACCATGACCTTGCTGCATTATCGAACGTCAATATATAGTTTTAACGGGAATACAGGTAAAAGCTATCCCCTGTGCGTTACGCACGTGCCGTAAACGGTACGTGGGGCATGTGGAGGTAGCGCTCCACATTTGCTTGACCTACGGTACAAAGTGAGGTCAGTCCCACGCTCGACCGCCTTTACCTTCCCAAGGTGCCCAAGAATACAATGGTTGACTGGTACTCAATTTGACAGGAGGCTGAGTGCACTTCAGAGCGCCAGGCATGGGAACACTGCGAGAAAAGTCTCCAGTGTCCTGGCCGGGATTTGAACCCGGGCTGCCCGATTCGTAGTCAGATGCACTACCGCCTGAGCCACACCAAAGAAAATTTAATACAGTACAGTACAATGATATTTAAAACAAGTTGTACATGTAATAAGCTGCTCTATGGCATGCAAAAATATACATAAGTGTTATTGTTTTAAAAAAAAAATCTCTAAAAAAAAGGTAAAAAAATCCGAACGCGAGCGGCCCGATCGGTGCCTGACCGACGAATGCCGGATTAAAGAGCGTCTACTGTAATTGTAAAAAAATAGAATATTTCCACGTGCTAACCCAGCACCTGTTGAAGTACCAGTTGTCTCTCACCAAAGTACCTCACGCCTCCCTTTCCTCCAGAGATATCTTTGATACAAACTTTGTACTTTGGGCCATTTTAGTAGCTAATGAGTTCGGCCCGTCTCGAATCTATTAGTCGTTGTTTCTACAATCCAGGAATATCCATGACCCAACCTGGATTCGAACCTAGAATCTTGGAAACACTTGCCTGACAGCGCTCAAACCACACGACTACCGCAGTCAGCAACAAAAATCCTTGACCAAAACATTAAAGCAACTACAGCGCTCCAAAAGGCAAGATTCAACTACCCAGACGCTAGAACAATAAAGAGTTATATCCTTCACAGTGTTTCCATCTTGCCTTGAAATACTCGAAAACTAAGCATTGGTGGAAAATTCTCCTACGAGCAGCTCTGCCTTAGTATTAAGAAATAACATTGAAATCTACATGGGTGTCATGTTTCATTCCCCCCTATAAAACATAGAAATACCAGACAATGAAAAGCGTCCAACGATTTGTTGAAAAAGACTTTGTAGTTCAACCTGGATGAGATGTACCTTAGAAATGACTTCTCTGATCGCAGCTTGAAACTGTTTTTTTATTAATCCTTTATTTCTTTTCTTATAAAACTATAATAAATAAAAAAAAGAAAAAACGATATATTTTCCATCACATGCTCACTACCATACACAAGAAAAGCCGCTACACAACGATGAACAACATGGATCCTCCAGTTCTTTTGATTTCATTTCAGCAGAACACATATACGTAACACAAGCTTGCTACTTCCATTCTTACCACCAGCTTACTGAAATATTTAGCATCTAACCAATCAGACATCTAGCAATCTGTGCACCACTACTTCTACGTGACGTCATTGGACATTTATCACAGTAACAGTCATGCTCTTAACAACTCACCTGCGGAAAATAAAAGGAAAATGTAACATCATGCAACAACAGTGACCAATGAGAAATAAAATTAAAACAAATAAATACATAAATAACACTTAAATAAATGCATGGATTTATTTTCTTGAGATAAAAAGGGAGCAGGGAAATAGAAAGAATCAAAAAGAAAGAATTTAAAGCCCTCGACAGGTGATTCTACGATTCCTTCCTTAATAAGGGTTTCACTGAACGTTTTTCAGAAGCTTGAGTTGCCAAGAATGACATCCGGCTTTAAAGACTAAACTCTTCTGCAGGGTATAAAACATTCCCACTCAAGTTTACGCGCCTGGAGTAAGGAAGCGTCGGCTGCGCCACCCAATTCACTTGAAAGACTCCTCTCGACAACAGCGCAACATGCTAGCTCGCTGGATAAGTTAAGAGATGATCCAGTTCTCAATGTCTTCGATTTTTCGCTGCTGTTTTGTCCTCAAACCGACCGAAGGGGAAACAATAACAATACCAGCAGTTCTTAAAATTAGCAACTTGGGACTGTGGTGGATGAATTTAATTCCAGGGTTATTATCTCTGAGTGCAAAATAGAGGGGGGTCAACGACTTGCTCGACTCAAGTCGGTGATCAGTACCGTGTCGAGTCAGTGATCACTACTATCTGCTCAAGTCGAGTCGGCGCCCCCTATTTGCTCAAGTCGAGTCGAGTCGTCTCGGCGCTCACCATCTGTTCAAGTCGAGTCGAGTTGGTGCTCGGAACGTGCTCAAATCGAGCCGAATCCCTGCTCAGATACACTCGCAGCTACTCGACTTGAGCGTTAGATTCACCGCTCGAGCTGAACGGATTGACATCACTAAAGTAAATCCGTCCGCGCGTGAGCATTCCTCTATTTGTATGTATTTATGTATCACTTGTGATGTAAGCAACAGTGGATGAAAAATATTATACAATCTTCTGAATATTCAGCTCCTCCTATGAAATTCAATCCTGCTTTTATCTTTAGGAACACCCATCACGTACTTACAATCAGACACTTTAGTGCAGTAGACATGAACCAAATAATGTGAAAATATTTCATGACTGGCTACAAGCGGGAAATTTTTTTTAGGATAAAAGTACACTTGTATGAAGTCTAAAAACACCGGGACACAGGCTGGTAGTGACGTCGTATGGCCGCAGTGACGTCACAAACATGGCCGACCATCTTAAACTTCAAATTGGCATAACTCAGAAACCATTGATGCTACGGACTTGATCCATGCACCGTTGGAACCGGAATCACAAGCACTACAAATCATTATACCAGAGTCATATTCGTAAAATAATATTTTCATGGAAAAATTTGAATATTTTCATTTTTTGCATCTATTTTAGTTCACATTTTTGCATTTCAACACACAACGGACTCACAAATCAGAATATCTAAAAAATCTTGAATTACAAACACTTCAAAAAAACTTCCAGAAGAAGAAGAAAAATATAAACAGAAAATGAAATGGAACAGATATTGAGACCAAAACAATATTTTCAAAATCTTTTAACAAAACAATATTTTCAGTGCAAAATTTCATATCTTGATTTGAGCATGTTTATGCTAAACAGTGATTACTTTAATGTTTAAGATAAACGTGGAACAATATGTGTATCTGAAATTAGTCTTTTTACATTACGTTAACAGTTTTCTTATTTATTTACATGTAAATATTTAAAAGAATAGAAATGATATCACTTTGTTTTTAGCAAGTACACTAGTCAGGAAAAAAAGTCTGCAGATCGCTTTGTTTCCGTGTAATATCCATTACCATACTGGAAAAAAAGAGCATGAATTATTCCCAGAGCACTTAGCATCGTATGCACGTAAGGCTGTACAAGGGAGAGAATGTTTTAAACACTTGCAATTTAATGAACACTGTTTCTTACAACCGCACGATATGAGTTCTTGACAGGAGTGTGATGCCTCAGGAATAGTAGACCATAGGGGTTGATAACCAGTAATCACCTTCCGCCAGCCACACTGAAGAGGATCTTTTAATTTAGGGTTGCAGACATTCCACTGTCTCCATATATTTCCCTGTAAAGATGCTGTTTTTGTGTGCTGAATCAGAGCTGCTTCAGTTGGTGAAATATGCTCTACTGATCTTGTTGTCTTCGTAAACAACACTCGTCGCAAATCATTAGCTTTGTCATAGGTGCTAGTATTATCATACATTAGAACCGTATCAGCTGAAAATCATGATCTTGATTCTGATGACATGCAGTGGGCTATAGCATGAACTGGAATGTAGTTCTTTTTCTTTCCAACTCCAAACTCAATCCACAATTCTCCCAAATTTGGTATGGAGTCATATGCAAACACCGCTAACATTATCACGTCAGAATCTACCGTCACTATCATAACATGAGTATGGCCAGCAGCAGCAGCATCTTTCACGTGAAGTAAAAGTCTTGTGGCTGCTTCCTCATGGGTGGTTGGCGATATTCTACTTGTATGCAGAACATTTGAAGAAGATTTTACCACATCATCGTATGTACATATAATGGATTTTTCATGAGGTTCTGTCTGCACTACACAGTCAGCCAGTAAATGAAATAAGTGTTCTTTGTTTTCATCTACTGATAGAAAGCTGTTGAATTGTTTTGGTACGCAAGTCGTTGGGCGCACTAAAATTTTTTGACCCGAGCCACATATCTCACTAGCAGGCGCTTTCAGGCTGTCTGTGAAATACCTATCAAATACAAGATCGAGCCTTGACACATGTCTTAATCGTTGCTGAACATAGGAGACAAATACGCCAGAAGCGTAATCAGCAAATGTTGTTGATGACCGTGGTGGCAGCATGTGTACTACAACTGCTGCATCAAGCATTACTGCAGCAGTTGCCTTGGGTAAGTCATCAGTGAGGGTGTCGGTTGGAGATGCTTTCTTCTTTATGCATTCGATTATATCTGACTTGCTGGATTGTTTTCTTAATCGTGCAAACTCAGATATGGATGGTGGATAGGCATGATTCTCGTGTGCGAAGAAGGCGTCGATGTCACCATCACGCTGCTGACAGGCAACATAGAGCTTACAAAGAATGTTCGAGTCATGGAGCAGAAAATATATTTTTCTCTTTTTGTTTGGAAAAGATAGAGCTTCGTTTCAACTTGAAGAACTGCAGATTGTTTCGCTTTATGACTTCCTGTATGGATTTGCTCAGTTCGGTAAGTCTTTCCCTTACATACTGCTGTTTACCCACTGCTGCTGCCTCACGAACAGACACCTCTGCTTCAGTTGACATAATTACTTTGATAATAGCTGTCATAAGACTATCTTCTCCAAACGGGTTTCCTTGTTCATGAAATTGCTCTAGTACATCTGCCAAGTGTTTTCGGTACCGCAAATTCAACACGTGTGTGTGTCCCTGTATCCACACCCGTCATGTCAATTAAACCTGCCTCCTATTCGGAGCCAGAAATAATATTTGCGATTGCTGGGCCAGCCACCATACATTTCAGAAGGGAAGAAGGTTTATCCAAAATATCTATAGCACCACCATCGGTCTTCACGATTTTATTATTTTGCTCATGTAGATGATCATCTGCGATATGTGAAAAAGCCCTCTCACTTTTTCTACTGCAGAAAGGACCTGTCTGAAACTCGGAGTACACTTGGGGATGTCTAGTTGGCAATTCAAGAAGATTCTGCATGAATACTGGAATCCTCCTGGCATAGTGAACATGGTCACAGGCACAGAACCACGGACAAACCTGGAGAAGAGTGTCAAGGAATATACTGAAATTTGCCAGCCGTACACTCTTCATAAACTGAAGCAGCAAGTGATCAAATTCTAGTGTTGTATTCCAAAACACACACTATGACGATTCACCTATTCTCTTATTACGCCATTCATCAAATGTAATATCTTGATCACTGGAGGCTTCACAGTAACGACTATAGGCTTCCCGCTGAAGAATATACAGAGCAGCTGCCGATACTTGATGAGCATATAGAGTTCTTTTAATATGAGAGGCTTTCAGGAGAGATTCGGCCCTCCCTGATGTAGTGACATCAGCCTTGACTAATATATGATCCCATTCCGATCTTTCTAACCAAGTCCCAATCGTACTTATGATATCAATTTCAATATGAAGTCCTCCCATTATTAACAAAATTTTGTTCTCTCCATACTTCTCCGGATATTTCCATTGCACTTGTTTCATCAGGGTATACACTGGCTGATCACCTGTAATAACTGGCGTCTGGAGAGGGTTAAAATGTGAAACTACTGATGAAACAATATCTATAGTATGTCGAAGCATCGCTGGAGAATGAACGGCTTCCTCTAGTGAAGGTAATAATGTGTGTTGGGATTTTGGCATACTATGGTTCACATATTTTTTGGAGTGGTAGGCTGCCCATGATATCGTCTCATCAGAGGATTCGGTTTCACTTGTAATTGTTGTGTACACAGAATCAAGCCAGTCTGTTGCTGCATTTATAGGAATACTCGAAGAAGCTGGGTAAATGGGCTTAACGGTTGACATATGAGGATCACATATGACAGTGTGAACTGCAGGAACTGTGGTGTAGGAGTCTGGAAGTCTTTTCTTTATTTTCCTGTCCATCTTCTCTGCACTAATACTGGAAAATTAATATGAACTTCCACTATGTTTGGGATTCGTAGATTTTGAAAAACCTTTAGATTCGGTATCCTTGTCAGCAGTATTTAAATCACTTGAACACCAAGGCATCGAAAATGCATGCATCAAGCTACTGCGAAATATTTATTCAGCTGCTACATCTGTCATTAGACTACATCAAGAAAGTGAAAAATTTAAAGTCTGAAAAGGGGTAAGGCAAGGAGATTCAATTTCTCCAAAACTGTTTTCTGCGGTCCTGGAGAGAGTGTTCCAAAATTTAAACTGGGATGAAGTTGGAATTAAAATTAATGGCGAATATCTTCATCACCTACGGTTCGCTGGTGATATAGTCTTGTTTGCTTCAAATGCAGAAGAACTACAAACCAGGATGGAAGAACTACAAACCAGGATGGAAGAACTGAGTAATGAGAGTTCGAAAATAGGCCTTAAAATGAATTTATGTAAAACAAAAGTCATACACAATCAACACGCAGCAAAGAGGGAAATAATGATTAGTGGAGAGACAATAGCCATAGTTGATGAGTATAGTTTACCTAGGCTAGCTCAAAACATCGAATGCCAAGTTGACTGATGAAATAAACAGGAGATGTAAAATGGCGTGAAATTCGTTTGGAAGACTAAACTTTGTTTTCAAAAGCAAACTACCAATGTGCCTGAAACGTAAAGTTTATAACCAGTGTGTCTTACCTGTGATGATGTACGGCTACGAAACTTAGACATTGAATGCGCAAACGACTCAAAGATTGAGAGTCACACAAAGAGCAATCGAGAGATGCATGCTAGGAATAACCAGGAGGGACACGAAGACAAGTGAATGGATCCGCGCACAAACAAAGTTAGAGAATGTAATCAAGACTGCGAAGAAGATGAAGTGGAGATGGACCGGTCACAAAGCTAGACGAACAGATGGAAGGTGGACGACAAATGTACTACAGTGGATTCCTAGAGAAAAGAAACGACCGAGACGACGCCCAAATGCAAGATAGGTAGATTAAATCAAGCGTTTTTCAGGAACATGGATGAGGATATCAGCATACCGAGATATGTGGAAAGAAAAGGGAGAGGCCTTCATCCAGCAGTGGATAGAAAACGGCTGAATATGATATATATGAAAACTGTAATGAATTCTGTTATACTTTATGTGCATTTCGGAACTTATTATCAACATTTGTTTTTATTTTTCTCCTCTTTTATGATAAAAAATATTCAGAAAATTGAAAACATACAAATTTCGAAATGAAAATAATATTTTTTGGCTTTTTCTATTTATATTTTTCTTCTTCCTCTGGAAGTTTTTCTGAGGTGTTTGTAATTCAAGATCTCTGATATATTCTGATTTGTGAGTCCGTTGTGTGTTGAAATGCAAAAATGTGAACTAAAATAGATGCAAAAAATGAAAATATTCAAATTTCTCAATGAAGATATTATTTTACGAATATGACTCTGGTATAATTATTTGTAGTGCTTGTGATTCCGGTTCCAACGGTACATGGATCAGGTCTGTAGGATCAATAGTTTCTGCATTATCCACATTTGAAATTTCTGCACATTCAGGGTTTTTGCCTTATTTTTACGTCAAATATGTTCTAAAAGTTGAATATGTCAGGAAGTAATAAAGTCACAATAACCTATTTGGTCTTGTTAGGTAGATTGTTTTATAAGCTACAATAAATGTAATGGATGTTTCCATCACATGTGAGCCCGTTGAGTATTGAAATACAAAATTGTGAACTAAAATTAATGGAAAAAATGAAAATATTCAAATTTTTCCATGAAGATATTATTTCACGAATATGACTCTGGTATAATGATTTGTAGTGCTTGTGATTCCGGTTCCAACGGTGCATGGATCAAGTCCGCAGCATCAATGATTGCTGAGTTATTAAAGTTTAAAGTTTCAGATGGTCGGCCATGTTTGTGCCGTCACTGCGGCCATACGACGTCACTACCAGCCTGTGTCCCGGTGTTTTTCAGACTTCCTACAAGTGTACTTTTATCCTGAAAAATTTCCCGCTTGTAGCCAGTCATGAAATATTTTGACACTATTCTACTGCACTACTTTGTTCAAACACAACTACTATAGTGCTTCCATAATGCAAAGAGAGGAAAATAAGCAAATAAAAATACGAATATTTTGGAAATGTCCGAGAACTTATATCTTTCAGGCATTCAATCGTATCACTCGAGAAACTAAAACCGAATGCAATGAATACACTTACAAGCAGAAAGCTTACGTAAATGAGCTGATTAGCATCTCTAATTTCTTAGTCCATTGTTACCCGTGCTTGCCCGGCATATAAATATTGCATGCCAATTTCATTCTGCTCTATTTGAAAAAAAAAATTACATATAGTAGTACAAAGTAAATTGTTTTCTGTGATGAAATTGTATTTGTGTCTGAAATTTATATCCTTGTAATACTGAGTTTATAACTTTGTATATCTATATATTATTTTAATGCATGCTATCTATCACCACCCATTGTCATCACAGTATTATACATCTCGCCTTGGATCTTTATACTGGGGATCGAAGGATGTAGCGATATAAAGAAATAAAAAGCGAGAGGTTTTCGTTTCATGTTAGGAAGAGAAGTTACACTCAGTAGCGCTTTCGACTCACCCCGACAGATTCTTTGAAGTCTCGATGGCCGCTAACTCCTGGTAGCCTGTTCACTGATGTAAAGTCTGCTAGTATAAGTTGCTGTAGACAACTCGTGTCTCAAGACGAGAAGTTATGACTGAATCATGTTCCACAGTCCTTCACTATTTTGTCAGTTCTCTTTTTACCTTTTTTGGGAAAGCGAGGCGCTTGGAAACTACATGGATCAGCAGATTTCCAGAAGAAGATGATGGCCCATGCAGTTTAAGGGCCTTGTTTTCAACGAGTCTGCCTGGAAGGGTCTTTTCCGCTATAAACATATTTATTGTTGTTTCATTGCATAAATGTTATATAACAGGCGTTACGTACTGCCTGTTGTGTAGCTTTGTGCATATCTTGCTGTTTCTATATAATACTGTCTATGTAGAATATTTACGAAACAACAGACAGACAGCACGGTAAACGCGACTTGGAAGAGTCAGTCGAATCTTACATCTTGTAAATACCACTTCGGGAGTGAATCACAACTTAGTTTTTTTGTTACGAGTGCCGTGCATTAGCGACGTCGGTATTTTGTTCGGTGTTGGAAATATCTCACAGGATGTGTAGATAACTCTTTAAAGTGCCCCCCATAGTTGGAAATCTCTTCGCTGTCTCATTTCATCCTCGTCTTCCGCATTTGTTTGTTTATTTACTATGTCATTTCTCGACATGTTGGCGTTGCAACATATAGACCTGTGATGTGTAGACATGGACTGCAGTCTAAGTTGGACTACAACACATCACAAATTCAACAGGCAGAATCGTGTGTCTCAGGGAACAATTTTGTGTTACTTAGTGACATTGGAGTGGAAAAGAAAAGATGTCTATCTTCATGGACGCCACCAGGTACGATCCCAGGACAACAGAGCTTCGAGGCATCTTCAGACACAACAGAGTTAAGACAGGTAGGATCTAATCATTCTTCGTTCTATGGTCCAGTGAAGCATCCAGGCCAGTGTGTAAAAGTACGAAAGAAAGACAAGATTTCCTCGGTAACCATCACTGCATACGGTGCATAGTTGAGAACATCGAGCAACTGTGTGTTTTTTTTTTCCTGCATTTAGTTTTGTCCTGACGTGTTTTTGGAATGCATCAAAAGGTGGACCTCCACCAACTAACTAGAGTGCTGTGAAGGTTTGTTGCCTTCCCCGTGATTAGAACTAAAGCTTCCGGAGAAGTAACTTGATTTAAGGCCACGGACGCCTTCCACCCATTCCTTTAGAAACTTAATTATTTTTTTGAACTATGCTAATGTGTCGTTTGATGGCAGTGACTGAATAAGAACGTGTAATAAACCCATATTTATAACTATAGATTTTGAATCGCCCATGAATTTGTTCCGCTATGTATAGATCGAGAAACCACACCTACTTGCCAACTTGCACTAAAAATTAAGAGTCACTTTGGCCCATGGGATTTGAAAAGAACAAACCATTAGTGGATTTCATATATGTATGCTACTTTGTTTAGGTAAAAATACAGCACTCATTCATTGTTTTGTTTATTAATGCAGATGTGTCCCGAATCACAATAATCGTATAGTATATTTGTATGTAATACAGGAATGGATTAGGTTCTCAACTTGTTTGTAATTCATGTCCGGAGCGGATAAATGATGTGTTCAAAAATAGATAGCTCACAAAATTTAAGCAACCGAACTATTTTTTTTTAGATGTGCAAACGACATTTTAGCTCATTTTCTTTTCAGTTTAGGGAATTAACTTTCGGAATCTGTTTAATAGCAGCTCCACGCGTCTTTCTTATTTAATTACGATAAACATATATATATTCATTATATTGACGTCAATGTTTTGTCTATGTTAAGTGTAGATTACTGGCCAGTAAGCTTCTTAAGTATTCTAAACTCTTTGTTTATGGTAACCGTTATTTTGTGTGTTTGTAGAATTAAGGGCAGTTATGTGCAAGATCTCAAAATTGTGTATACTTAGTGTCATATAATATGTATGTGTGTTATTATTCTGTAAATTTTTCTTGTTCATGATGATCAACAGAGGAGATTCTTTTTTCTATATTCTCCTAGTAAAGAATTTTGTTAGTTTAGCCCGTAAAAATTAAAAACATTCTAGCCATTCATTAATCTTAGTAATCCCCACTATCTATTCTGAGTTCCAACTCCCACATCTCTTTCACGTCCTTTATGTTCAAGCTTCGTGTGAGACCTCTCAAAACCATCCCGACCTTCTTCCCAAGGGAATTTGTTATATCACAATTGTTCTATCATTAATCAGAGTAGATTAAATGTGTAAACCGTGACGTTACATATAGGCTTCGATAATTACTAATCTAATCAAATAAAGTTGCCAGCCAGGTGGTTAATAAGACATTTTAACTGCCGTAGTAAATAATTAAATGTTGTGTAATATTTAATTCCCCTCTCTAGCCACTGGTTGTTCTATGTGGTTGTAATGTTTTGGGAAGCTCGCTTAGATTGTAAATTTCACATAAAACATGGCAGCCCAATGCAAAATCGGCCAGTTGGCCACTTTATCATTCACGTTGTTTTCGGCAAAGCATAAAGTAATTAGTGAAAAGAGAAGTTGAAGACATATTTTGTTAACTAGCATTACTGTAAGTTCAGAATTGTTCACATATGAATTGCTTTTGATTGTCGTTCTCGGTATGCCGCAGTAAAACAGGAGAAATTATTCTTAATATTGAATCTGCTAATTATTGTATTCTGACAGTTTCTCTCTCTCTCTCTCTCTCTCTCTATGGCTAGAAAAGAGGGACGAGCAGTTTGTATTATTTGTGAAATCAGTTTAATCCTACGCCTGTTCAGGTTTTCATTTTCGGAAGTTGTCACAGAAAAAAAAAAAGAAAAGAATAGCATGTATCCAATGACCAGTCTTTTTTTTTTTTTTTTGCATCAGGAATGCTTCTGTATCACGTTAATTTCTTGTTTGTTTTCGTTAAGTTTGATAAAGATTATTACTGTTTTCCCAAGCATCTGTTTCATTTCTAGTTAAAACTCAGTATCCCCTTTTTTTTTTTATCTCACGTCACTGCAAGTGCGATCTTCAATTGCACTACGGATAGGAAATTTGGATTGTGTTCTTTTTCAGCTTTGAAGTGCAGAACTTTGTCATTAGAGAAAACTCTTAGGGACGAGTTTTATGAAATTCGTCTTCCAGGAACTAGGTTCGAAACCCGTTCATGCTCTTTTACGCATGTTCTCAGTATATTCGTTTGGTGGGGAAGCAGCAGGTTTCGTATTTCGTATTGCTGCCTTGCGGGAAGTAATAGTGAATTTCATGAAGACTCCGCCCGGTATCGAAAACTAGAGCAATCTTTTTATTTACAGCCGTCCAGCATGTGTCTTTGAACGCGACGTTTCGTCACCCTGCGCAGCACCATTCGAACATAGGTGTATGGTTATTTCTTTTTCTTCCCGTTTTTCTACTACAAGGCCCGCCTACTCATTCCACACTTCCTACCCTACCTAATGTATCGGCCAGCCTCCCTATAAACCCTGGAGCCGTTCGGGGAGTACTGGTTCACACTTCTTTCTCGAGTTTAGATTTATTGAACTCTTTTAAAAATTAGTTTGTCATCATCTGTGCTTGCTTGCCCCAAGCACAATCAGTGGTTACACTCAGAAGGTAAAAATATTAGAGCTCATAAACGTTCAAGATACAATCAACTGAACTTGGCTCAAAATGATACAGACAATGCCGAGTATATAGATTGGATAGATAAGAAGCACTAGAAAAGTTTCTATAGGACCCGGGGACCGATCCACCATAGCTCAGTGGTAGAGCGTTGGCGTATTATTCGGGAGGTCGTGGATTCGATCCCAGCGGCCGACCATCCTGACTGAGGTTTTTCCTCAGTCACACCAGGCAAATGCCGGGACGGCACCTTCAACAGAGGCCCTGACCGACACCATGCTGCATCCGTTCTGTTCTCCTATCCCGGCCTGAGCCTTAGATGCCTAAAGGACATAAATAAAACATTCAAATTCAAGAATCCGGGGGTCAAAGAGCAGCCCCATGGTTCGAAAATCGACAAAAAAAATATAAAAAACTTAATCTGAAATACATCGATATAATTGTGGATGGATACGATCTGTGGTTCATTGCACCCACGAATATGAAATCACACATACAGCAAACAACATAACAAATTTACATACAGCAAAACCCACACACACAGATAGACTGGAGAGTTGAAATAATTTCTTATCGTCAAGTCTGCAAAACAATATAAACTAACATCGACTCCAAAAGGTTATAAAACGAAACTGATTCGATCACTAGACTCGGTACTGAAAAATAAGCACTTGAGTTTTAAATGCAGTATTTTCCATTTTTGTTGTGTACCGGATATTAATTCCAAAACTGCTCTCATTTCCTGACAATGTATTCGACGCGAATCGGAAAATTCGAAAGTATTAAGTACACGAGAAAAGAGGACAGGAATAATTTACAAGGCAAGGAATATGAAATGGGATGTTTGCGACATGAATAGATTTTGGGTTCCGGGTCCCATAAACTGATCAAAAAATTGAGTTTCCAGATTTTCTCCCCAATATATGCCCAAATTGCACACAAAAATCATGCGTTGATGGATTTTACTTCAAGCGTTATTTACACGAAACATACAATTTCTCCAGAAAATTTCAACAAAGAGAAAATAAGTATAATTTCATAAGAATTCACGAGTGCATAAGTTTGAAACGGGTCTACTTATCAAAACGGCAATCCAAATAAATGTCACTAACCAAAGAGACTTCTTCCTAGCTTTCAAATGCTAATACACACCTCCTGTTTCGAATCAAAATTCATATAACTCATTTAACAAATGGAACAAAAACCGATCTAGACACATTGTTAAAAACAAGCTGCACCATATCAGGCGGCCGTAGCACAGTTGGTAGAACATCGGGTTCCCATTCGGAAGGTCCTGGATTCGATACCAGCGGCCGATTAATGAGTTTATTCCCAGACTTTTTCCTTACTCACACGAAACAAATACCTTTAACTTAGGCCCTGGTAGATTCCTTTCCCCTAATTTCTCCCGGCCTGAACCAAAGATGCCTAAAGAACAAAAATTAATTCAATTTACGCTGGACCATACTTCGCTTGATCCAATCGAGATTTCTCAGGGGCGTACGTAAATCTCAATGAAGTAAAAACTACTACACTAAATTAAAAATATTATAGGTCAAAGGATACCTAAAGGAGAACTGAACATACAAGGTGTGTATAAGAAGTATCGGGAACAATATTTTCCTGACGTGACTGTACGTCGCAGCGCGCACGCACCGCGCAGACTCGGTGGTGGGGGTCTGACCTTCGCCTGCGAGCGTTCGTTCAGGCTAGATCGTGTTTTTAGTGGACCCCTGTCGAGTGACTCGGTGCAAGCGCAAAATGCAGCGAACGATTGAACAGCTGTACGCCATCTAATTTTGTGTTGGACTGGGGAAATCGGGTACGGAGATGTTGGGCATGATTCGCCAAGTGTTCAAGGATGAAAGCATGTCACAAACTGCACGTTTTAAGTGGCACAAGCTCTTCAAAGATGGCCGAGAGAGTGTGGAGGACGAGCCTCGTGCTGGACGGCCGTCGACAACGTACAACGTGTGCGTGAAGTACTGAATTCAGACCGTCGGTTAAGTGTGCGCATGAGCGCAGATCATATTGACATTGATAAGATGACAGTGATGCACACTATTATCACTGAAAATTTGACGATGCGAAAGATTGCGCAAAAATCGTCCCGAAGGTCTTGACGGACGACCAAAAGCAGAGTCGAGTGTGTGCTTGCGAAGACCTTCTGCAATGATTCCCCAACCCCCTTACAGTCGACTTGGCACCAGCAGACTATTTCCTATTCCCAAAAGTGAAATCCTCCATCAAAGAAATCCACCACGGGACCCTAAGTGCCGTCAAAGAAGCTTGCACGCGTACCCTTAAGGACCTTCCGCAATACGCCTACCAGGGAGCCTTCGAGTCGTGGAGAAGCCGCTGGCAAAAGTGTGTCGACGCTCAACGGATGTACTTTGAAGAATTTTGAGGCACTGTAGCAATATCTGAAATAAATCTATTTTTCCGAAGCTTTTCCCGTTACTTTTTATACACACCTTGTATGGCGGAAGCAGGTAGATCATTGAACATGAAGATGCGACGTCACACAGGAACAGGGCTCCCATCAAGAATGCAACTGAAATGAGCTAAAATAGTGACCAAATTGATAAAAATAAAGTACTTTTCAGTGACTTTTCTAAGTAAAAAATGACCTTCTCAGTGCAATACATTTATTTGCAAGTAACTTTAATGTTACTGATTTTACAACAAGCAACATTAAACAGTTATTAAGAAACATTTCCGTTTTTTTTTTTTTTTAAAGCGAATATCCCTAAATTAAGACAAGGTCGGTTAGGTAACTACTTGCTTTTAAGGTTAATGTAAAACAACAACCTTTAACAAAAGATGGAAGACACTCCGTATGTGTCTAATCTATTTCTATCGTTGCACGAAATCTCAACGCTGCTCCTACAAATCAAGCCTAGAGAGTTCTAACTTTCAGGGAAGGAAGTTCATAACCAATTCAAGAGTTTGATCAATGCCGATTTTTTATTTTTGGTTTTTCTTCGTTGTTGAAATCGCTTGATGATTGTTGTGAATATCGAAACCTATAACAATGAAGCTCTTTCAACAATGAACAAAAAAGAAAATTAAAAATCAGCATTGTTCGAACTCTTGAATTGACTATGAACTTTCTTTCCTGAAAGTTAGAGGCTTGAATTTGTAGGAGCAGCATTGAAATTTTGTGTAACGATAAAAATACATTAGACATACACGAAGGTAGTGCTGCCATCTTTTGTTGGATATCGTTACTCTATATTAACCTTAAACGTGTACAAAATCACTAAGTCTAAAGAGAAAATGTGATAAAACTGCTATGATGCCAACTCCAACCGACCTCCCTGCGTAGTTCCCTCCGCTCCCAATCTTCTCACCCAGTACCACCCAAGCTTTCAGGCCCTCCAAAAGCTCCTCAAACTGGCACACCCCATACTCACTGCGTCACCTGAAACTGAAAGTTCTTTCCCGTCGCGCCCCAAAATTGTCTACTGCAGACCTCCAAATCTCAACACGATTCTCACCACAACTGGACCTTCCCACCCCCTACCCCCAAACCTGGCAAGTGCAACTGACCTCGCTGCAGAACCTGTTCCATTTTTGATTCCAGTCTTTCCTTCGTACATCCTGTCACTCACAAGACGTACTCTTTCCGACGCTCCGGCAGTTGCATATCTTCCAACCTCGTTTATCTCCTACTCTGTAACCTATGTTCCGCCTTCTACTTAGGCGAAACCCAAACTCCTCTAACATTCCGCATCAACATCAATCTCTACTCCTCCAAATCTCAACTTCCGCACCTCCCCCATATCTGAACACACTTCCTATCACGGCTGCACCTTTAACGAAACCGTTCGAGTAAGAATCCTGAACCTTGACTCACCTGCCACAGGTAGAAGATGCAAAAACACAATTGTATGGGCGGTAACAGCACTATGGCTTACGCCCGTCCCGAGCCAAGTTAGAAAGAGATGGGAGCAGAGGTACTTCTCTATCCTTTCCGCCAACCATGAACCCGGCCTCAACTGCCAATAACTCCCTGCAGCGCAGTGTCTTCTTCTTCTTCCTTTCTCTTCTTTGTTCCGTCTCTAGTTGCACTTTTCTTCTATTTTTCTATATTGTTTCTTAGTTCTCCACCTCATCTTTATTATTACTAATACATTTCTTCCTCCCCTCTGATTCTGTACCCTCGTATTCCTTCAGGAAGCCCCTTACCTGCTTGTTGTAACCTTCGCACTTTCTTCTCCATTTGGTGTTATCTCCCTCCCATCTAGTCATTTTCCCGCCTCCATAACTTGGCCACACTGTCACCCTGCATCTGTTGACAATATGACGTTTCCTTAACACCAGTCCCGCACCTGTCCGCTCTGTCAATTTTTTCTCCTACCAGTTGTAAACGCTTTTGGGAAACGTACAGCTTTTCTATTGTGTTTGTTATGTTATCGTACACCTGTCTCAAGAATCTACTATGTAAGTATCCTTTTTTCTACTTGTTTTACCATTTTACGCTTTGTATGTATGTATGTATATATTAAAAATAGTTCCAGAATATTGTTTTCCACTTTTGCAAACATTTCAGCTTAATTCTGGATGGGATATAGCTTTTTTATTTAAATCTGTTACAAAACTGATAAAAACTGATCTGTAAATTATCTCATGCTGGTATTTATCTCCTAATATTCTTAAACAATAGATAGGGTTTATAGGATGGATGCATAGTAGGAAATGATTTAATTTGATATTAATTAATAGAACTGTTTTAAATGTGGTTAATGACATTGTTTCTATTAATTGGAATTTGAATTCAATGGAATTGGAATATTACAGTACTATTGTTTGAAATTTTAGTTTTTAACTGCAATGAGGCTTTGGTATTGTTAAAAAGCAGCTCGAATATTTTATATAATATTGGTAACGTCAGAAGAGCATGAAGGAACAATTTAATTCTTAATGTTTTTGGTCTGATAGTTTGTGAAACTTAAACAGAGGATCGGAATGGTTGGAAATTATATGTTAAAAGGAAAAAATTTAGTATCTGAGATTATGATGAAAATATTTAATTTGATTTAATATCAGATGTGTTTGTTGTAAATAAAACGAAAGGTTTCTATTAGCTTTATATAAAACAGAAAGCTTGAAGTTTATGTATTGCTAAAAGTGATGTTTTAATTGAATGGAAATAACAATGGTTGATGTATTTATGAGTTCCACAATTTGATTTAAATAACTCAATTATTTTTGCTTCGGCTAAACCAATCTTTTATTTATAGCTGCGTTTTCAGCATCGTGGACAAAGTTGCAGTGCTGCAAGGCTGTATTGTCTTTGATCCATTGACTTGCATATCCTGATAAAGAGACTATACGTATGTAATGGAAAGTACTCTCCACTATAATCAATGAGGAAGGACATTATACAGAGAGCAGTTTAAATTTCTTCTCTTCGGGATAATTTAGGTATTAGATGATTAGTCTACAACCTCGTCGTTCTTCTAAGAGATCAAAGCACCAATCTACGATTACACCATATTACCCTGAGATTATTTAAGTATTTATATGGAAGATAAGATTTTCTGAGATAGTTGGCATTTCTACGTTTAAGGTGTCTACAAGATTGATATTATTATTATTACGTTGACGACGAATATAAAAGAAACAACACATATGGCATATTGTTTCAAGATGGCGACCATCGACAGGGCTTTGATAGATGAGGAAGACGAGAAGAACAGGATGTCAAATACAGATGTGGAATGCAGAGAAGAAGGAAGATTGAGAGGAACTGAAACTAGAAGAAACATGAAGCTACAGAAAGAAAGACGACGGAATAATAATGAGGATGAAATGTTGATGCAGCAATTATTTGAATTTTTTCAAAAAGAATTAAAAGAAAGAAAAAAAAAGACAGAGAAGAAGATCGGAAGAATAGAAAGAAGAAAGGAAAGGGGAACATCGAGAGCAAATTGATGAAATTCGATATGACATAGAGAGTATGAGAAAAAAGTCGAGAAAGAAAATCAACGGATGAAGACAAAACAAGGATTGAACATAGTAATGAGAGATGGCGAAGACAAAAGGCAAGAAAGTCATGATCGATGGCGAAGAGAAAGAGATGAAAATAAAAGAAGGAAAAGTCAAAATGTCAGGAAAAGTTGATGAGAAGAAAGAAAGGTTAAGAGAAAATGAAAAGGATCTAAAGAAAATGCAAGACAGTCAAAAAAAATAATACAAGAAGCAGATGATACACAGTGAAATAAAGAGAAAAGTTTGATAAAAGTATGCAAAATATTGATGTGGTTGAAGTGAATAATACTTTTATTGAGCAATGGATCGATATTGTCAAGAAAAGATGAAGAAGTTACTAAGAAAAATATGGTGTTAGATAGTGCAAAAGTAAATAATGATGCTGTTTACATGGAAGAAAGTATTGAACTATTGGAAAGTGAGAAGTTAATACATGTAGAAGTGAAGTTAAATATGTGGAAGGTACATCTAGAAACGAAAACAGAATAATTCAAAATGAAAGATCACAAAAGGATGGCTACAGCATTGAAAATGGTACGATTTCATTCCAAAATTTGGTTTTGTGGCACAAAGTGAAGCACGGAAAAGGGTATTTGTTGATGGAAGGTTATTACAGGAAGGCAGGTGTTGATGAATGAAAAGAAAGATAAAAACTTGAAGAGGAAAGGTAATTCATTAGAAGAGTCCTGTGAAGAATATGTAAGTAGTGCTGTGATAAAAAAAAGACAGCCACGGTAAGAAAAGTGAGACATACTAGACTCTGAAAAAAGAAGCTAAGAAAACAAAATGGGAGCCAGGAGAGACCAAAGAGGGTACAGTTTTATGATGAGAGGTGAATCAGGAGAAACTAACTAACTAACTAACTAACTAACTAACTAACTAACTCTATGGCTTATGGAACTCGCAAGTTCATCGCCGCAGTAACAAACGTTCGCCATTGGATTCTATCCTGGGCAATATCAAGCCAGTTTTCATCACGAACACCTACTTCTCGAAGATCTCTTCTAATATTGTCCTCCCAACGACGTCTCGGTCTTCCCAATGGCCTCTTTCCCTCGGGCCTTCCAACCAGGATAGAATATAATCTTCGTTTTTCCCCCATCCGAGCTACATGCCCTGCCCACCTTAGTCGTCTCGATTTCATTATTTTTACAACATCTGGTGAATCGTACAGTCCGTGGAGTTCTTCATTAAGCAGTCTCCTCCATTCTCCAGTCATCTCGTCCCGTTTCGACCCATATATCTTTCTCAAAACCTTATTTTCAAATACACGCAATTTATGTTCATCTGCTAGGGTCGTACTCCAACTTTCGCAACCGTAAAGTATTACCGGCAGAATAACCGTTCTGTATATTTTTAATTTCAATTTCCTTGATATTAAACGCGATGTTAGAAGTTTTTGGACTGAGTAGAAACATGCGTTCCCCGATACTAAGCGACTTTTTATTTCTTCCGTTACCTCATTTTTGCTTGTTACGTAATCTCCGAAGTATTTAAATTTGTTTACTTTCTCTATGACCTCATCCCTAATTCTTATGTTTTTAATTCCTTCATTCCCTGTGCTTCGGCTTGTTAC
>JAGDQP010007968.1:13033-31748 GCA_022664845.1 Lepisma saccharinum | reverse complement strand
GTGTATTTGTGTATGTCTTTGTGTTCAAAGTACGTGCTCTTTACCAGTAAGTTTTTCGAAATCGCGAAAGTTATCAGTCTTTCTCCATTGTTGTTGGTCTTTTCGTGAAGACTGTATTTGCCTATAGTAGGTCTATATTTTTCTTCCCTCCCTACCTTTGCATTGAAATCACCCAACACAATTTTCGAATTATACTTCGGTAATCGGTCAAACAACCTTTCTAGCTCATCGTAGAATATATCTTTGTCGTTATCAGTAGCCACCTCGGTCGGAGCATAGACGTTTAATACAACCGTGTTACCCCATCGAGTACGTATCGTAACGTACGATAGTCTTTCGTTTACGAACTCTATATTCTGAACCGCCTGAAGGATACTATTCTTAATGAGGAACCCTGTTCCGAAATCGTGAGACTGTGTTCCCCCGTAGTAGAAAGTGTACTTGCCCTGTGGGATGCTATCTTGACCCTCCCACCGAACTTCTTGTATCGCTAATATGTCTAGCTCGTACTTCTCGGTCTCGCGTACCGCCACCTGAAGAGCGACCGTTTGGTATAATGTTCTTACGTTCCACGTTCCTATTCTAAGGTCTTTCTTAATCCTGTTCATAGAGCCCCCTGAAGCAGTCCCAGCCCGGAGATCCGAATGAGGGACTAGTTTACCTCCGGAATATATTACCCCAGGAGAATCCATGAACCATCTGTTACTATTTCTTGACATGTTTTAGCGGTGTAGAGTTGTCAGCTCTACGACCTCGCAGTAAAGGTAGACATTCAAGATGTCGCCCTCTGTCCATCTCTGAGCCTTGCCGATGTCATTCATCTTCAGCCTCAGAGTGGTAATGGTGATGCTGCTTCCCCTCACCATGATATTTTTGTTCGGGGTTATCTTCCCCTAGCCTTTGTAGATCCCTCTACTAACTGCAAGGCAGCAGTACTGGTTTTGGTCCGCCCCGGAATATTTCCGGTACCCACCATATCTGGTCGGCATTCGCTCGAGAAAAAGGAAAGGTGAATGATGTAGACAACAGAGTAAGTGATTATCTAGTAAACATGGTCAGCGATGATATCATTTAGATACTGATAAAGTAATGAGAAAGAATTTTCAAGGGAGGAAGTAAATTTGTTGAGTTGAATACAAGTCCAGGTTGTAGGGTGGATCAAGTTGAAGTAAAAGAATCAAATGAAGGATTGATTAAAGCATGAATGAGTAAGGAAAGTGAACAGCAGGATGAAGTAATGAGCTCAAGGTGCAAGAGTAAGGATGTTGAAAAAGAAGCAATGGTTGGAAAGTCAAGTCAGCTATCCATGAGGAATGTGCGTAAGTCAAATATACAGCAGATAATACTTGAGGTGAAGAATTGGAAATCACACAAGAATAGGAAAAAAGTAAAAACAAAAGTAATGAAACACGGAAAAAGAGGTTGGAAAAAGAAAAACAAACAAATGACAAAGAAAGTAAAGGTCAAGAAAAGAAGAGGAAGTAACTCGCCATTTTCGCAAGTCTAGAAAGCCAAAGAAAAGGATAAAAATCCCCAAACCATTATCTACAAATCCACTGAAATTAAGTTTAAATTTGGAGGAAGATCAACAGGATTTGATAAGAGAATCAACGAGAGAGTGAGTCTGGTATTCAAGAGGTACAAATGAGGTTGGCAGTTGTAGATATGATTCCATCATACCTAACTACGGTATATGGGAAGGATTATGTGAAGATAATATCTGGCAATACTGGAGTAAAGAGCTTAAATGAAGTTAGAAAAGAAAAGAAAAGCAAAGGAAAAGATAAAGATTGAAGAAATATTTTGAAATGGAGCGAAAATATCAGAAATAGAAACAAAGAAAACAAGAAATACGTGAAATATCTGAGCGATTATGTGGAACTAGGTACTGGCAGAGAATTCGACAAAATGAAAAACTGGAACTGGTTTTGTACCGACAAATTATAGAAAAGTTGGTATGGAAAATGCAAATAGCAAAACTATTGAAGAAGAAAAATAAAAACAAAGTATAAAAGAGAAGGCTCAGAAAAAGGATAGAAGGGATACTGCAAAAATAAATTTTATTTCACATACATGGTAGCACTGATATCGTTAGTATAACAATCTGAGGATCAGAAGATAAATTCATGTCATGTTAACACGAGATTATGATTGAAGTATATGTAAATGAGATTATCCAGATCTTGATCGAAGATGTTTTGTTGAAGATATTGCACACTGGACTGCTGCACACTGTTCTATGCTTGAATTTGAACTTAAATTTTATGCAGAATGTTTAGACAACTTCGGTTCAGGCCAAATGGATGATAATGGGAGAGTTATTCGAGTGAAGAAAGTTGGAGGAAAGGCCGATGAAACACACGCACACGGAGTCTGTCCATCACAAACTCCCACGTGACACAAATCACAGATAGAACTCTACCACTAAACCACAAGTTTCCCAGTATCCTTTCAAACTGTTCTGGACATAGATGGACGACATTTGGAGTATATTTTGTAGCCTGAAATATGTTTGGTACACACACAAACATACTGTACATAATTTGTAAAATGCATGATATGTTCATAAAGTGTAAACACACCTTGAAAGGTTTAATTGGAATTGTTTATTCAATATTTCTCTTCCGTATGTCGTTAACCACACTGACATAAATTTTCATATTTGTCCGATTAACCGTTTACCATCTAGAAACGGCCAAACAGCGAAACTTTAATTAGATGTTACTTACGTTAAAACAAAAATAAAATGCTTTCAGATAGAGAGTTCCCTCTGAGATCCCACTATTTTTATTACGCCATTCTATAGCAAATTTTATGGTTTTTCTAATAGTGCAAGTCCCATATCCGCATCTGGTGTTTCTCCTGAGATATTCATGGTGTTATGTTGCAATGTCCACATCATTATATATAATGAGGTAAAAACAGAAAAGTGCTTTGGAGATAGACTTCTCACCGAGAACCCACTGTTTTTATTCAGGGTTCCCACTCATTTGCTAAGATCAAATTCCCTGACTTTTCCAGATCACTACTCAGAAATTTCCAGGTACCCCATTTTGTATATATATATATCATAATTCCATGGGAAAATAAAGATCATAGTTGCATGAAAATAAAGATACATCAAAACATTTTACTGCATTCTTTTCTTAAATTGCTTCATGGTTGGCACATTAGCCTCCAAGTAATTTCAAAAACGATCTAACATTAAATGCCTGCTGTAGCTAAATGAACTTCAAACAATAAGCTATCAAATTCCCTGACTTTTACAGGTTTTCAGACATTTTAGTGAAATTCCCTGACTTTTCCAGGACGTTGTAGTGCTAAGCTGGATTCCCTGACTATTCCAGGTTTTTCAGGTGAGTGGGAACTCTGTTATTACATCATTCAATAGGAAATTTTCTTCTCTTTCCAATGGTGCAAGTCTCATATCTGTATCTGGTGTTCCTTTTGAGATATTCACGGTATTATGTTGCAAGGTGAACACTATTTCAGAAACTTTTTTTTTTCGCAATCATAATAAACCTATATCTCAAAAACTATTGGCTCTACCACAATTTTGTTATCAAATTTGGATTCTCTGATGAATTTTACATAAGAAATATCTGTTCGTGTCGTTTACAATTCATAAAGCATGACTTAAAAAAAATAACATGCAAATAGGTGTATCTCCAGTAAAGTGTCGGTCGCGGCAACATTTGATGACAAAAGATGTCAACTTTGAAGCGCTGTAACTCTAGATACAGGTGGCCTAGAAACCTCTAACTTGGGATTTATATTAAGAACCCTTCCAAGAATCTATGTACCAAATTTTATAAAAATCGGAAACTATGGGTTACATGACCTGCCTGATTTGGCATGGAATGGCCCTGTGGTCAGTAAGCTTCATATACTGACTAGATTTTCCCTTCAGTTTCAGTAGACATAAGCCGGTACGGTACTTAAACTAAGGACCTGGCCGCAAACTTCCTTATACCTGACTCGGAAAGAGTTCTCGCCGAGGAATGTCATCCCTCAGACATGTGGCGGGCTTAGGCCATACCAGCCTTGAGAGCAAAAAAATCCAAATTGTGCTTTTGGTAACTGAACATTTTGAATGACCCTTTGAATAAATATTTGAAATTGTGTTTTCATAATACTCCTACTTTTAACAACAATAAATCCACACATACTATCCATAGAAAACTCAATGAATTGATAAAAAAAAAGTAACAGCTTTCACAGTGGTTATATGAACATTCAAACACACTTATAGATAGATGACAACCGTCAGAGAACGTATTCATGTGTCCAGCCAGCGCCTTAGATTGGGTGGAAATATAGCCCAGAAAACTCAGTTCCATTGGCTTACCTTACCGAAAGAGATTCCAGCTTTATTCCTTGAACTTCCATTCCTGACGACACATTGGACACTGATGGTGAACTTGCTGAGAATTAAGCCATTTCATGATGCAATGGATATGGAAACAATGCGAACACTGACCCCACACTGGAAATAACAAAACAGAGCTAGTAACGTCAATTTCACATTTGTTACTATTATTATTATTTTTTTAAAAAAAAATACGTATTAAATGCATATACCGGTTGAGTCAAAATGAAATTCCCGATTTCGTTACTTTATTATTAGAACAGCAATGAGCTTTTCTTGACAATATATTTTTTTTCTGGAATATAATCTCAAATTTTTTTTTCCCCTTTCTATTGCAGAGCCGTAGTTACGTAGACGTCCACCAGGAGGCAGTTTAATCGAAATGAGCAATATGGCTTCTACAGGCCATTGTGCAAATTCAACGGCTTTTCCGTGGAAAATTTGGAGTGTCCGCAACACTCGCCAGACAGTTTTTCTGTGGCATACCTAGTTCTCGGCTTGCACGGCGCGTTGACTTTTGAGGACTCCTTGTGTAGCTAGCGCGCGCACGCTCCACAGCTTCTTCCCCTACTGAAGGCCGGCCGGTCGATTTTTCCTTACAAAGGCAACCAGTTTCTTCAAATTGCGCATACCAGTTTCTAACTAACTTACCAGAAGGTTGCGTCAACCCCAAATTTTCCATGGAAATGCCGTTGAACTTGCACACCGGACTTAGTCGCATGAAAATCAAGCACACAGAACGCTTTCTGCTGGCCTGTAGAAGCCATATTGCTCACTTCGATTAAACTGCCTCCTGGTGGACGTCTACGTAACTACAGCTCTGCAATAGAAAGGAAAAAAAAATTTGAGATTATATTCCAGTAAAAAAAATTATATTGGCAAGAAAAGCTAATTACTGTTCTAATAATAAATTAACGAAATCGGGAACATCATTTTGACTCACCCGGTATTGTTTAGCTCAACAGATTTTACTAAGAAAAAGCTTATCTGAAAAACTACCAGCGTACCATCGTATTTTCTTCTATCTTCACCCCACATAGTATTTACAAGCTTAAGCCATCAACGATCTGGGGTCTTGCTTTTTGCTTATGATCAAGTACAAAGATGGAGGTCAGCTTAAACTTATAAAACCCTTGTCGAATGATGATCGAAGAAAAAACAATGGCAACCCACACGAGTTGAATTTATTGCTGTCTGTAAGTAGGCCGTCAATATATAAGTTTCCCTACGTTATAAAATTTGTTACAAAGATAAGTGAGTAACATTATCCACATGCTGGTCAGCGCCATCTATCGCCTTTGCTGTATAATCATCAGTCGCGGCCATATATATAAATTATGTATATAGATGAGTGTATAAATGAATACAACATAAAAGACTTTATAGATTCGCCAGCCATCCCCCGTACAGCCCTGATTTGGTGCCGGGCAATTTCCATGAAGAATGACTTGTAAGACTGACGTTTTTCAAACCGATGCGGAGGTTGAGAATGCCGTGAGAGAAGCGTTCAACGGACTCAGCCCGGAAATTTTCGCAGAACGTTCGTGGTGATTACATAGAGAAGTAGGAAAGGATGCACTTATCCAGATATGTTAAGAAATAAAAAAAATTATAACCCAGGGAAACTTACCCATTGAACATCCCACTGTATATAAATAAATAGTTGAAATAAGATGATAAACAATTTAGCACAGGACCATATTATAAATGAAGCTCAAGTCTGAAAGTCATCAATGAAAACCTGAAATAAAATGCTACATACTTTGGATTAAACATGTTGAAGCATGTTCAGTTCCTCACTTTATCTTCATGGGGGATTCTCAAAGTATCTGAAAGTCCAGAGCCGATTTTTTTTTTTTTTTTAATAATAGAACATATTCCTCTAAACTAGAACTTTTCCAACTTTATTATTAAAAAGTAGGAAAGGTAAGGTAAGTAAGAACTCTATAGAAAGGGTCCGACCGACATTTAACAGATGGACATTATCAGCCAAGGATAACAGAGAACTTTACAGTCGTAATAGAAGAATTTAAACTGAAAAGGACTAAAAAGTTATATCGGTACAACTTGCTTCACTCGTTTTTATTATAAAGATCTGTATCTTAATATATATATATATATATAAATGAAGGAGAAAAAAGGATTACTTATAGCTTACTAACGCACTAGATCACACATGTTCACACAAAAAAAGGCACTATATTTCGTGTATTCACACTTTTTCAAGTAGAGAGGAAGACAGCGAAGTTTACAAAGTACAAGTTTGAAGAAACAGTGGCGACACGTAGCGGACAAAGCATCAAAACTGGAGAATAACTGACTGCTGTAGCGTGTAGATATCCGGAACTTGAAATAATAATCACTGTATAGCGTGTAAGTACAAGGTGGGATCGTGGGTCGAAATCTGTTGAAAATGCAGAGGAAAAGGGGAGCTTAGAGTTATTGAAGGTTAAGGCCAGCTTTTATTCGCGCTCAAAACGTGAATAAAGGCATTCTCCCACGGACGGCTTCATTTGTCTTAAATTGCCTTCCCGGCTTTCCTTTGTACTAGTTATATATATATATATAAGGTAAATATATGAGAAAAGTGTAGGAAAATACTTACAGCTTATATGTTCCGTATTCCGTATTAGATCACACACATATAGAAAAGTCACTACGATATTTCGTGCACACAGTTGCACGTATTCACGTGTAGAGGAAGAAAGCGAAGTGCACGTGTTCACAAAGATACAAGTTTGAAGAGACAGTGGCGACACGTAGCGGACGATGCATCAAACTTGGAGAACAACTGACTGCTGTAGCGCGTAGATTTCCGGGGCTTGGAACAATAATAACTGTATACGAGGTTAAGACGAGGATATATTTTCGAGCTTAAACCATGAATAAAACCATGTCTTTCCAACAGACGGTGTGCTGAGGTGCTGGTCATAGGGGGTAAAATTTGCATTAAGGTAACCACGAAAGATAGGTCAAAATTAGTATTGTGAGACTCGGTGTACAAGGAAACTGGGGCATCCGTACAGAGAAGTGACGATGGTTATTAATACGAATGTAAAGAGAGCAACCTGTTTACCTACATAAAACGCATCACAGAACTTGCAGGTTAGCATGTATATAACATTGGGGGTGTGGCATGCACCCTTGGCATTGAGGGTGTACCGGCCATTAGTAGTACTGACAGTGTGGGAGAAGTTATGAAAATGTAGCAGACCTTACAACTGGGTCTCCTGCATGTATGGGCGCCGGTTGGGGTGGTGACAAGGAGGGATTCGTACGGACCAAGATGTTTCTAAGATTAGGTGGATGTTGAGAAACTAATCTAGTATAATGTATTCGCATTCTTCTCTTCGATTAAGTGTTTAATACTTTATTAAATATGACTTCCAAGAACTATAGAAGCATAAGTGTAACATCTACAAGAAAATAAGCATTTCATTGTTTTCGTCGAGTGAGTGCTATTTCCAGCTTATTGTGGGCTTGCAGTAGCGTAAGCAAGCCTTGAAATGGTTGTGGTAAAAACACACGACGTCGAAAGGACAGTGACGATCTTCCTGCTTTACAATAATAGTACTTTGAAACCACCTTTTTAAGTAAACAACTTCGTACCTGGAAGTGCAAACTAGTTGACTACTATAATCATATATAAGCCTTTGATATCGCTGTATCTTTCTACTTGCATACTCGCTTCACTACTGTTCATCTGAAGTAGTTCTCTGCCACCGAGTCAGGGAATCTATTAGTTAGGACTAGATACTGTCAGTCAGAAACTCAATGACTATAGTCAATACTTTTCTAGTCAGTCAACAACATTATCAGAATAATTAATTTACTCTTTGCGTCAGTTCGTTTGGTTAAATCAGTGTTACTACGCTATTATCATGCTGACATACGAGTAAGTAACCTGGCAACATTGTACCGTATTGATACTTTTTTTTATTTTCGATTGGTCATCATTTCTGATAAGCAATCGTACCCGCTTTCGTTCACCAAAGTAATTTATTGAGAGGTATTCTTGTATTGGGATAGTATTGGTTTCTTTACGAAGACATCGATCTATTATTTATTATTAATATCCAGACTTTCCTGATTATTCAGGTTATTTGTATTACTTGACAGGCAGACCAATAAATGTAACAATATTCGTCAATGTTTTAGAGTATCACGATATTATATACCATCACTATATTACCAAATATTTTCGAGGAAATATCTAAGTACTAAAACTGTCGCAAAACACTCCCTGTTTTTCCTACGATCCATTATTTTATTATTGTCTGGGTCAGATTGGAGGATGTGGAAATTCGAGTGTAGGATTTGTTTAACCTTGTTTAGTTTAGGATGGAACTGCGTGATTAGAGTCGGTGGGTTGGGCGACGATGGATTGAGTGTGTGAGGATGCATAGCGGATCTGTTTGGTTACAAGGTTAGAAGGGTAGTCTCGGTTGACTAGAGCCTGGTTGTAAGTTTCAGCAGCAGACGTGGTGGAATTCAGGCGTTGTCCTCTGAGTGCAAGGGAGAAAGGAATCGCTTTCTTTGTGTGGTAAGGACGGAAACTTTAAGTAGTGTAAATACTGCATATAATTGGTGGGTTTTATGTGAACGGAAGTGGTGAGGGTACTGTTTTCTAAAGTGATGTCCACGTCAAGGAATGTGACTTTTTTTTTTGTCAGAAATGGACCACGTGAACTGAACAACACGGAATTGGTTCTGCTTTTCTAGGAATGTCTTGAGACTGGTTTCAGCATGAGTCCATAGCATCATTATATCATCCAAGAATCTTACCCAGTGTAGTGGGGTCAAAGGCTGGGTTTGCAGGAAATCATATTCGAGCTTGCCCATGCTTAGCATAAGAAGGTGCCATTCTCGTACCCATGGCTGTGCCTCGGATCTGAAGGTAGTGTTTGTCGTCAAAGGTGAAGCGGACATCACTTTCGAAAACAGCATCCTCACCACTTCCGTTTACATAAAGAACCCACCAACCATATGCAGTATTTTGCTGTTACCGCCCATACAATTAATTTTATCATTTATATGCAGTATTTACACTACTCAAGTTCCCATACTTGCCATACCAAGAAAGCGATTCCTTTCTCCCTTGCCCTCAGAGGACAACGGTTGACTTCCACCACCTCTGCTGCTGAAACTTACAACCAACGCCTCCAGGAGGCTCTAGTCAACAGAGGCTACCCTTCTAACCTTGTAACCAAACAGATCCGCAGAGCATCCTCACACACTCAACCCACCAGCTCTAATCACCCTGTTCCATCCTAAACTAACCAAGGTCAAACAAATCCTACACTCTTATTTCCACATTCTTCAAACTGACCCAGACCCAAGAACAATATTCCTCACCAAACCTAGATTAGCTTTTCAACATCCATCTAATCTTAGAAACGTCTTGGTCCGTACGAATACCAACACCACAAACCGGCACCCATACATGAAAGAGACCCAGATGTAAGGTCTCCTCCATTTTCATCACTTCTCCCACAATTACTATCATTACTGCTAATGGCCGGAACACCCTCAATCCCAAAGGTACATGCCACACCCCATATGTTATATACATCGTAACCTGCAAGTTCTGTGATGCCTTTTATGTGGGGGAAACATTTTGTGCTCTCAACATTCGTATTAATAACCATCGTCACTTCTGTACTATCAACAAACCGGATGCCCCAGTTTCCTTGCATACCGAGTCTCACAATACCAATTTTGATCGATCTTTCCTGGTTGCCATAATCCACAATTTGCCCCCTATGACCAGCACCTCAACACGCCATCTGTGGGAGAACGCCTTTATCCATGGTTTAAGCGCGAAAATATATCCTGGCCTTAAACATCCCGTATGCTCTGCATTTTCAACACATTTCGATCTACGATGCCATCCTGTACTTACACGCTATACAGTTATTATTGTTCCAAGCTCTGGAAAGCTACGCCTTACAGCAGTCAGTTGTTCTCCAAGTTTGATGGATCGTACGCTACGTGTCGCCACTCTCTCTTCAATCTTTGTGGACATGTGAACTTCGCTCTCTTCCTCTACACACGAATACGTGCAACTGTGTGCACGAAATATCGTAGTGACTTGCTACTTACAGATTTTGGTATAGTAGGCTCGGAACCATTCCAATCAATAGACCCTGGCAGGAATTGAACCAGTGATCATGCGCACAGAAAGGGAACTCCGCGCTGTCTCAACCACTCCGAGGTCAGAAAGGATAATGTAACGATCGTAAAGCTATTTTTAAATAAAGAACATAATGAATACCATTAAGTTTTAGTTATGAGGGATTCAGTTGAAAGACTTCAAACACGCATTAGGAGCTATTCATGTTTCTTTACACACGTTTATTTACCTAGTGGACAATCATCTCCTGGAAGTTTGCAATCGGGACAGCATCCATCAAATGCCATTCGGCAAATCCCACAATTATCATCATTCGCCACCCATCGCCAAGTTGCAACACCAGTCCAACCTATAAAGAGAAGACAATCACATGTCAAACTAGTAATTACTTAATAAAAAATAAACTGTTCACGTCATATTTGTGACGTACCTAGCACACGTTACGTGTCACAAAATGAACAGAATAACTTCTTTTAACGACATCCACAACTAGTGAATTCAGATCTAGGTTCTTCACGAATTTCTCGAAACAAACTCCTGATCCGTTTAAGCATAGTAGAAAGTTTATAAAAGGACAATCGAAAAGTCAGGTGAATATTGAATTTATTCCGAAACGTGAAGGTGTACAAATATGAAATTACAGTATGTTATGCACATGGTATTGGACTAAAACTCCACGTAGTCACCACTGCGGTCCAAACATGTAGTCCAGCGGGAGACTAAATCGTCCATGTCTTACTTACTTATTCTATGGGTTACGGAACTTTCAAAATCATCGCCGCAGTAACAAACGTTCTCCATAGGATTCTATCCTGAGCAAGATCAAGCCAGTTTTCATCACAAACACATACTTCTCGAAGATCCCTCCTAATATTATCTTCCCAACGTCGTCTCGGTCTCCCTATCGGTCTCTTTCCCTCCGGCCTACCAACCACGATGGCATATAATCTTCGTTTTTCCCCCATCCGAGATACAGGCCTGCCCATCTTAGTCGTCGCGATTTCATTATTCGTATAACATCGGGTGAGTCGTAAAGTCCTTTATTATGCAGTCTCCTCCATTCCCGAGTCATCTCGTCCTGTATATCTTTCTCAAGACCTTATTGTCAAACACTCGTAATTTATGTTTATCTGCTAGGGTCGTATTCCAACTTTCGCAACCGTAACGTATTACCGTCAGAATAACCGTTCTGTGTATTTCAATTTCAACTTTCTTGATATTAATTGCGAGGTTAGGAGTTTGTAGATTGAGTAGAAACATGTGTTGCCCGATGCTAAATACCTTTTTATTTCTTCCGTTACCTCGTTTTGCTTGTTACACATGTTTCCAAGTATTTAAATCTGTTTACTTTCGCTGTGTTCTCATTCTTAAAAAAAGTAAAGCTATCCCATGTGCGATACGCACGCGCCGTTCAGTAGCGCCCCACATATTCTCGACCTACGGTACGTAGTGAGGTGGGATGGTCAGTCCCACGCTCGACCGCCTTCCCAAGGTGCCCAGGCATACCAAGGATACTCTGGTACTCAATTTGATAGGAGGCTGAGTGCACCTCAGAGCGCCAGGCATGAGAAAATACTGCGAGAAAAGTCTTCAGTGTCCTGGCTCGGATTTGAACCCGAGCCGCCCGATTCGTATAGTCACATGCGCTACCGCCTGAGCCACGGCCTCATTCTTAATTGTTATGTATTCATTTTGTTATTTCCTGTCCATGCCGGTCGTTAAAAAAAAGAAATGATCCAAACTGTTGTGCCAGATAACGAACTGCTTCAATGGTCTCAAAACATTGTCCACTGAGGTGTTTCTTCAGGGATCCAAAGTCCAAACAGATGGTAGTCCAAGGGAGTGAGAGATCGAGAACCTCCCACTGGAAACCACTGATGTGTGCACGGATGCGTTCGGTTGTTCATCTGTCATATCAATTCTCCCGCTTTTTTACGTGTCATCATATTTTCTCCATAAACCTCTTTCACAGTTCATGATGAATTTTTGTCGATTTCTTCCTTTTGGCATGCAAATATCAAATGACACTACGCACCTCCACTTTTGTGTAATGTTCCAGTTGCTGCGCTAAGTTTCAACTGGCCTAGTCAAGGGAAGAAACAACATGCTGCGCTCTGGTGGCTGTCAGACGTTCTACACCTTGACAGCTACAACATACAAGAAGTATAATTACACACCTGCAAAACAGGCGATTGCACATCTAAATTCACCTTACTTTTTAAATCTTCTTAATATATTAGTGAATTAAAGCTGTATGATTATCGCTAAACACAACAAGTATTGGAAGGTGAGGTTTGAAATTTTCTGAACTATCCGTAGAATTTTCATTTTCTCGACCAAAATAATAATTTTTTAAAAAAACTTTTAATTGACACCTTTAGGTATCTATGACTCAGGCCGCAATAGAGACGAGGAAAGGAGTCAGCCAGGGCTTAAGTTCAAGGCACCATGCTTGGAAAAGTAGGTAAACCCCTCGAAAAACATCTGTTAGGAGGAGTGGCAGCTAGTATCGAACTCACGATCCTTCGAATGCGAACAGTCTACCAACTGAGCTACAACAACAACAATGAACAGCACAATACGTTAAGTTGTAGTTCTTTTTATATCAATAGTTTGCTAAATATGATAAACAGCACGTGTTCACGAATATTTTCTGTATCTCGTCCTGATTTTTAAACCATGCCGACCTTTTTTTCTGAATACTTCTGTCCTTTTTTCCCCATTACTCCATCTAGAAACTCTATTGAGGAAGACAATGTTAATATAACGGAAATAACTGATTACGGGAGTAAACACATTTCATCTTCGCAAGGATACACGCTAAAAATATGTCGATGGTGTTACGGTAAAACGTCGTAAACCCCATTTCCAGTTTTTTTCCCAGGAGGTACGGCTAAAGACCTTTCACGTGTATGGCATTACATGGGTTACACAATATAAAAAGTGGTTTATTTGCCTTAGGATCAGTTCTACAATCGACCGCTCAACTTCTAGTCAGCGCTACGTTGAGGCCAACTCTCATCGGCCAAAATCAGATTTGGCCTCAACTTTTGCGCTGACTTAGAAGTTTAGCGGTCGGTTGTAGAACTGACCCTTCATGATACACAAAAGCTTACAATATTTTTACTCCCATGTAGTCTCACCTCTGGCGAGTTGAATAGGATAAAAATCAACATTTCTCACCGTTTGAGGCTTACACAATGTTTATGTTAACACCATGGATGTGTTACAAGATAAAAGTGACACGAGAAGTGAACAATTTTATATAGCAGAAAGAGAAAACGCATGTAAAAACTGGTGACATTGCAACATTTTGTAAAATGTTGCCAATAACCTAACCTAATATCAATATAAGGAAACGGACAAAATCCTTGACATTGAAAAATCAATCTAACATAGTGTGATGTTTGTGGTAAAATACGAGATAACTTGTACCCAAAGTAAATATTGTAAAGGCTGCCAAGAACAATTTACATAACAAAATTGAAAGTAAAAATACGTTTGTTGTACGTAAACACAGAAACCACTGAACCGATTTTAATAATTTATGGAATGATTACGAATGTATTCCTTTGGTTACCTTAAGGTTTTAGGATGATTAATTTAATTTTCAAATTATGCTTGAAATAAATCTGTTATAATGTAAGATGTTACGTACAAAAATAAAATAAATCATATATTATGTATAATGTGTAATAAAGTGAGACAGCATTACGATTAAGCAGGACGTAAAAAAGGAATTTAACTAGCTAAGAAAGGAAACCTATAATGTATACAAGTTACCTCTACCGGTAGTATTTTTTTATTGTACTAAAAAGTTCTTCTGCTAAAGCAAACTACGGAAAACATTTTCTTCTCTTTCTGTGATGCATTTATCAAGAGTAATAAAGCCTTACTTCGAAACAGTCTCAGTCTTGCGCTTAATCGGTCGCCGCCATGTTATGACGTAATCAATCTGCCTATTGCTTGTCATTAACATACAGATGGTATCTGATTTATTAGTATTGCTAACAAGAGAAAGCAAAAAATGGATCGAAAGAAATAGTAGAAGTGGTGAATAGCGTTCGTTTTATTCATTTAAGATTGATTTTTACTTTTAATACTTCTTTAAGATATTGATATATTCAACACTAATTTATAGCATCGAGCATCGCCCTGGAAATCTTCAGTCAAAAACTTGGTGTGAATTTATCTATTGCTGATATTGATCGTTGCCATAGATTAAACACAAGAGGTCGTTCTCGCACGGCATCCGACGTTGTACGAACCGGCCCACAGCCCATTATAATAAAATTCGTGTCTTATCGATGCCGCGAGCTCGTGTGGAAAGCAAAGAAGTTACTCAAAGGCAGTAGGCTACTAATAACAGAGTCCCTGACTGTTAAACGACTCAGTTTGCTTCGACGCGCCAAGGAAATCTACGGGATGAAAAACGTGTACACGAGTGACGGAAAAATTATTATAGTTGTCGGTCGAGTAAAGAAGACCATTACTAACGAACGTGAACTTCTGGCACTTACATCTGAAAGCAAATGAGGCACATAGTACAGACGAGGTCCAAGTATAATAGAAAGTGCTTTTTTTTTTTTTTTTTCAAAATACTGCTCTTTAAATATATTTCTTTCCTATGTGTTACGTGTTAGATGTGTAGCAAATTTATGTCGTATGTGTCTTATGTTACGTGCATCGAGCTTCTTGATATCTTATTTTGTATGTGTTCCTTTTGTGTATAGAATGTGTTTGTGTTACAAATATCGTTCATAAGTGTCTAGTGTTAGGTACCTCGAGTTTCGTGATAAAGAAATCATGCGTGTGTACTTTCTACGACGAAAGTGTGTGTGTATGTGTAAATAAACTATGTGAGCAAAAACTTCAACTATTTTATATATTAAATATCAGTTTTGGTCCAGGAATGGCGAACGTAAAATATAGCATAAATATATTCAAAGTGAAAACATTACAAACGTAATGTTTGTAATGTCAGCCGATTATTATCATATTGTGTGAATATCTCGTGTGCCACAATCATTTACCTGTTTCATCCAGTTGTAATAACTACGTTCCAGGCTCTAGAGTAAGTACCATATCTCTTTTCTCAAGTATTCTCGTAACCATTTTTCTTTCGGTCGCTATGAAATGGGACGATTTTAATATAAACGTTTCCAATTACAAAACATCAACGATACCTCTCTCACCAGGCATCAGCTGTGCAGACCTTTATTTGATAACTAACAGAGTAAACGGAAATTATAATAATACACACGCTATTCTACTCCGTTTCCCCCCTTCCTGAAATCTAATGGACTGTAACAAAGCCACAGGTATTGCAACAGTTTTCAACCCATATCTCTTCCTCCAACTCTCACGTAGACCCATTGGAAGATAAGGTCTTCTCCGCCCCACCCCCTTCTGCAACCGCTACTTCCAACAGCTTGTCGACAGCCGATATTCTTAAAAATGAATTGGAAAAATACCCGGATGACATGCACGTGGTACATGTCAATGCGCAGAGCCTTCTCAAACATTTCCACGAAGTATCTGCTATTCTCTCCCCCTTTCTGTCCATGTAGCTGGAATTTGTGAAAGTTGGTTGAAACCGTCCCTCCAGGATTCCTTGGCTAACATTGAAAACTTTTCCCTCTTTAGAAATGATCGTGAGGGCAAAGGGGGAGGTGGGATCGCAGTTTACGTGAGAAGGGACATCAGAGTAAAAATACTAGACCGGTCTCCAAACATGTACTCCGCCTCTGCCGAGTACCTCATACTCGAACTTACAATTCAATATAAACAGGTGTGTTTAGCCTGTGTCTACCGGCCACCAGACACAAACTTTAGTAATTTTGAAGACGCTATCTCCAAATTTCTCCCACATTTTAATAATTTAATAATTATGGGAGACGTAAATTACAATCTATTGTCAAATAAAGGCAATGTATTAAATTTTAAAAACATTGTACATTCTTTAAATCTCTCGTTCTGTCCATTCGAAGCCACTCACAAAACTGATACAAGTGAATCCTGGATTGATCATATACTAGTATCAGATATGTTAAAAGTCAGGAATGTAGGACAAATTCCAGTGCCAGGCATAAGCAAACATGACTTATTACATTTAACGTATTCTGTGAAACCTGGCAAATATGAACTACGAATAATAAAACGAAGGGATATAAAACATATAAATGAAAACGCCTTATTTGCAGATGTAAATTCATTGCCGTGGTATCTAATTTACTGTGCCCCGTCGGTAGATCAAAAAGTAGATCTCTTTAATTCTTTCGTGCACCGTGTGTACAATAAACACGCCCCATTGAAAACCAAACGTGTGCGTAAGTCCTCCAACCCCTGGATTAACGATAATATTCTATCTCCAATGACGTTGCGGGATTCAGCGTACAGAAGCTATAGGAGAGCAGTGAAACACGACCCCAACAGATACAAAGAAAAGCATGTAGAGCATCGTAAGTTGAGAAACCGCTGTAATCAGGAAATTCGAAAAGCTAAAATTGAATTCGCCAAAGGGCTCCTCAACTACACATCACAACCGAGAGAACTTTGGTATAAGCTTAAACTTTTGGGAATCGGTGTTAAAACAAAAAAATGTTCTTTTACCTCAAATACCATTAAATACTATTAACGAACAGTTGTGCTACACGCCCAAACTAGACACTATACATAAAATGAAAACATTACAGACCATCCAAACATCAACACCCCAAAAATATTATTTGAATATGCACCAAGTCACTGAACGGGATGTAATAAAAGCAATACAAAGAATTAAATCATCTGCCGTTGGAGCCGATGAACTATCCATTTTACTCATAAAAAAAATACTTCCCTGTGTAATAGATGTTATTGTGCATATCTTCAATAGCTCGATCACATATGGCGAATTTCCATCGGTCTGGAAGATGTCACACATTCGTCCGTTGCCTAAAGCTTCGAACCTAAAGCTATTGAATACAAGATTTTAGTTGTGTGATTACTACGATTTTACGTTAAGAAATAAAATCCTGTTGAGATGTTTACCTCACAGGTGCATTTGAAGAGTTTGGTCTGTTAGTATGAAGCAGCTTATTCTACGAGTTACGAAGTTACCCCCCTGAGTTATATTAGCTGTTTGTAAGCGGCATACCACTTATGGAACACTTAGTCCTTGCTCATGTGAAGTGAGAGCCTAGCTTAAGAAAGTACCTCAAAACAATCCTTGCTGCGATCTTGCGTTCTTGTACACTATTTGGTGCAAGGAATATTTTCTTTTCATGGCGTTTTTCTATACACTGCGTGTCTTTCTCCTGTCATGCGAAGTTTCTTTCATAAGTGAAAAGTAGTTTTTCACATTAGTGATAATCTCTTAATTGTAGGACCGTTTGCTGGGGTCAGAGATAGGTGGCCATTTACTGGTGTCTGATCTCACCTACCCTCGCCGGATGGACGTTCGGTCGTCCCGTTCCTTTGCCTTGATGGCATTTTGATCCGCTGTTCCAGTTTGGGACCGCTATAATACACTGGACGAATTGAAAGACACGATCAAGAGGAAAGTTACGGCCATCACGGGATAAATTTACCGTATATATATATATCGTAATGATCCCTTTAGTTTTGAATTGGTAAAGTCAAAGATACACGGGATTGGGTTTCAGCCCTCAACCCTTTATTTATATACGAGAACAAAGTTAATAAAATTACCGTCCCGAAGAATACAGTTATTGGAGTATGGACGATTATAAAGATACCTTATTCTTTAGAGTGATCAGTTAGAGATTGTGGAAAATAGGATGACACCAGTTCCTTAGCAAGCTGCGTGTCGGGAAGTTGTAATAGTTCCCTGGCGAACTGCGTACAGGTTAAGTTAGGGTTTATATGTGAGAGTGCACATGTTCCTTGGCCAACTACCTGTGCAGGATAGTACCCGTTCCTTAGCGAACTGCGTACCAGGATGTTCCAGTTTCTTAGCAAACTGCGAACGGTTGAAGGACAGGAGCTGACCACCCGAGGGAAACGAGTGATGGCTCATGCTCTGTGCAGGTCCTTTTTAAAAGTGATTGTAGGGGTGGTTCCTCTTGTTTCTCCTACTTGACTGCTCTCTCTATCTTCCGTTATTTGCTCCATCTGGTGTTAGTTTGCGGAGTTGACCGTCGTCTGCTCCAATGTGTATGTATCATTTGTTTACTTGCATAACCACATGTTTGTCCTATAAACTTGTGTGT